>JAVLUZ010000717.1:0-172230 GCA_036768485.1 Mermis nigrescens
GCAAATATTGTATGTATAGTCGCTGGAGAAAGTGAAGGTTATTTGAAATGAAAAAAATAAATGAAATAGTTTATTGGGACAGAGACTTTGATTCTTCTTTTTTCAATTTGACCAAATTTGTATTGTTTCAATCGTCAATACATGCAATAAATGACGTCAATGCAATGCAATTTGAATGAAAACATTCAAATCACACATGAACATGAAAATTCAGAGTTTTGGACCTACTGTAGCAAGCAACAGAATGTTTTGCATACCCCAGAATTCCATTTTTTCATTACTGATGCTCATGCCATCGATTTTATTATAGATTCAAATATTATTTAAATCAAAATTTCTTCTATCAATTGTGCTTTTGAATGATTTTGAAAATTGTGCTCTTGACCTATCAATCTATTGGTTTTATTATAAAAATTTCGGATGCCCAAGAGCCCCAGAATCTCGGTCATGCCACAAATTTGTGATTCAAATAAAAACCCAAAAACTTTCTTGACTGCACAATGTTTCTGTCTAAATCAGACACTTACATATGTATGTTCATTTTGTTATTGATGTAACCAACACAGTTGCACCAAGTAGCTGCGCCAAATAGCTGCGCCAAATAGCGGCCAAAACGGTTGCGCTAAACATCCTTCCGCAAAACAGATGCGCCAAAACGCCCGCGCCATAAAGGGCAGCGCCAAAACAGCCGCGCCTAAACATCCTCGCGCCTACTGTCAATTGTGCCAAAATGGCCGCGCCAATATGGCCGCACCCAAACGTCCTAGACTGAAAAACATTCACTGAAAAAGCTCTCGGATAAATGAAACAGACTCTAATAGGCTTATCTTCGGTGTTACAAGAGGAAACACCGTTATAGCTGTCATCAAAATTCGGTGTACTTTATAATTATGGATAGCGAGCACCAACGTTGTTTGAATTAAGAATCGATATTCGAAACAGCACTAAATACTGTATTTTCTTATGTGATCGTCTAGCAAATAGATTTTGTGGTAATTAAGTAAATACACTTTGACAAATATAAGCTATATTGCCTATACTGTAGTCATCAGAACCTGAGCAGAGCAGTGACTGTTCTGTCTTTGGGCTGCCAGGCACTGTTTTTTCGACTTTTTGGTCTATTTGTCAAGCAAAATTTCGGGGGAGGTATTTTGATTTCTGGAGGGTATTCAGGTTTCTCGCGGGGCTTCATACCCCCCACGCCCACGTATGTTTAGGACTCAGCAACCCACTTTTAGACCCAATCAACAGAATTTTGGAGCCTACTAACTGATTTAGGACCCCAGCAATCGATTTTTAGACGATAGCAACCGATTGTAGGAGCCAAGACCTGATTTCAAGACCCCAGCAACCGATTTTTGGACCCTTCTAACTGATTTTTTGACCCCAGAAATCGATTTTTAGACCTCAGCAACGATTTTTGGGCTCACCACCTGGTTTTTGGACCCCAGCAACCGATTTTGAACCCGACCAACTGATTTTTAGAGCCCAAAAATCCTAGCAACCGATTTTTGATCCCATAAAATTGATTATTTGACCCAGCAATCAATTTTCAGATTCCAACAACTGATTTTTAAATCCCGACAATCACGGTCACTGGGCTCTGAAAATCGGTAGGTACGTAAGGAATGCATAATTCATAGATTATACTTATGTAAGTAATGCCTAATTTAGAGATAATAATAATTCGTCAGATCACAATAAAACACATCATGTATTTTTGCGGGATCTTCTACACATCGATGTATTAAGAATACATACTTGACTGTCTACCTGTTTTATGTGTAAATAAACACTCTGTCTTTTCTCACATACATTACTTGTTATTGATGTTTAAGCCGGGCTGAATTTTGACAATTTTTGTAAAGCAAAATTGCGTTTTAAAAGGTGAAATTCAAAATCTTTCGGCGCTCAGCGCCGAACCGATTCAATTTGATTAATTGTTATGGATGCTTAAGCCGCGCCGAATTTGGACAATTTTTGTAATGCACAATTGTGTTTTACATTTTCCGGGCGCATCGCGCCGAATTGATTTAATTTTTCTTGATTGTTGTTGATGTTTAGGCCGTGCCGAATTCGGACAATTTTCGTAATGCGTAATTGCGTTTCAGAGAGGTAAAACGTCAAAATTTTCCGGCGGTTCGCGCCGAATTCGTTCAATTTTATCACTTTTATTGATTTTTCAGATTGCGCTGAATTTCGAAAATATTTATAACGCAAAATTGCGTTTAAAAAAATGAAATCTCAAAATTTTCCGGCGCTTAGCGCCGAACTATGACAATTGCTATAACGCAAAATTTCTTTTTCAAAAGATTAAATTACAAAATTTTCCTCCCCTTTCGCGCCGAATTGATTTAATTTCTCTAACTGCTGTTGATGTTTAGGCCTCCGCCGAATTCGACAATTTTTGTAATGCGGAATTGCGTGTCAAAACTTTTCTGCAGCTTCGCGCCGCATTCATTTAATTTTATCACTTGTTATTGATGTTTAGATAGTGCTGAATTTTGATAATTTTTATGATGCAAAATTGCGTTTTAAAACAAATGAAATTTTCAAAATTTTCCGGCGCTTCAGCGCCGAATCGGACAATTTTTGTAATGCAAAACTGCATTTCACTAAGATTAAATTATAGAATTTTCCGGCGCTTCGCGTAATCTTTTTTAATTATTGTTGATGTTTAGGCCGCGCCGAATTCGGACAATTTTTGTAATGCTAAATAGCGTTTCAGAAAGGTAAAATCTCAAAATTTTCTAGCGCTTCGCGCCGATTTCATTTAATTTTATTACTTGTTATTGATGTTTAGTTTGCGCTGAATTTTGACAATTTCCGTGCATTTCAAGCAGGATTTATATTTAAAATGAAAATGTACTATTTTCGACATGAAAATGAGGAATTCTGTAAAAGTTTTATTTTTACACACTGAATTGCATAAAAATAAGCATAATAAAGGCGGTGAACGTCAATCTTTACTAAAATAATTAGTTTTCAAGCATAATTGCTATGCAAATTATCGATTGCACAATTTTTGTACACCATACTAATTTTGACAATATTTTTAATTAAAAAATTATGTCGCGAGAAATTGTGCGAATTCGCGTGAAATTATGAATGGACTTTGCGTGGAAGCAAGACAACCATGTTAAAAATTCGATGCATAAATTTCTACACGTAGGAGTTATGTAACAACCACTTTTCTGACTCCAGGCAACCAACCAAAAAATTGGGCTCAGTTACCAGCTAAGACTTTAGGGCTTGCCCAGCTATGTGCTCAACCATTGGTTGGGGTTTTTTTTAGTCAGTTTGAGGTAAAAATTGGGGGTTTTGACAAGAGCACTTGGTGTTGCCAGGTTGGCAGTTTTGCTTCCATTTTGGTAGTTTCTTGATTTTTTGGAAGTTTTTCACTCCTATGCTTAAGCACAGGGTGGGAGGGGCCCATGGCAGTTTTTTTGGAGCCGCTTCCATATACTTTCTACAGGATGGCAGTTTTTCTCAAGAATTGTAGCAGTTTTTAAAATTTTGACATGGCAACACTCACCTAAGCTGAACTGACAGGACTATAGGCGTAGCCAGGATTTTGCCAGGGGGAATCCAAAAAAAATATTTTTGTCGTCTAAAAACCCATAAAAAACGGGTGGATGTCTTCAAATAACGTGTTTTGGGGCTTTTCACATCGTCCTGCACTGCACTATTTAAGCAATAGAAAAATAATTTTTTTATTCAAATTTTTTTTACGTTTTTGACGGAAAAATGCTTATTATGCGCTTGAAGCGCTAATTTTTTTCACTTTCACTGCAATAAACGATATAAACTGCCAAAAGATAGAAGAGATCGGCGCAAAGAGGCCTAAGCTGCTTATATTGAGAACGTAGTGGCCTTCTAGAAATTTGCTTCACCTGGTTGATTTATTCTAATTAAGGGTCAAGGAATTCAAATCTGAAAGAATTAGGGGGCGGTCGGTATTATTGGCCGAGTTACAGGCTGTTGAACTTCATGTGTTTAACGATAGGTGAAAAGTGAGCTGTGCCTTTGGAATGTTTCGGATTAGTCTTTGAAGCGTCGGGGACTGTGACTGAGCGGGGTGGGGTTACCAATGTCTTAGGCTTAGGATTAGTTATGTGCATTCACATTAATGCTAGCACATGGGCTAAGCCTGAGATAAATGGAGCACAAATTGCAGAGCGAGCAAAGCAAGTGGAGCAATTTTTGCTCCATTTATGCCTTAGGCTTAGCCTATGTCTGGCACCAATCTGAATCCGCAAGCACTTGCTTTCACCACAAATTGAAAACTGAAAAAGGGGATCTGGTGAAGGTAGTTATATTGGTTAGGAAAAGTTTGAAAAAAATTTGCCAAATATTGCTAATTTTCGCTTATTTGTTGAGATTGAAAATGCCACAAGGACTTATATTTGATGGAGAGAATGTTTTGAGATAAATGTAGGATTTTTCTGCATGTTTGCAAAAACTTTTTGCAGTCGAGAAATTTGGTATATTTTCTTCCAGTGCTTTTCCCGATCGATAAAACCACTTTTTTTTATTCAGCAATGTCGAAAACCTGGGTAAATAGCATTTTTGACAAAAAACATGAAGGTCAGCATTTTCTCAAAAAGTTTCAGCATAAGCTTAGCCAGTGATTTTTGCCAGAAGGATCCAAAAATGTTTTTATATCATAAGTCCATAAAAACGTATAGTGTCCTAGATGTAAAATAATGCCTCTTGCGGACTATTTACATCGTCCTGCAACAATTGAAATGCAAAGAAAAATTTTTGTATAAAATTTTCATAAATTAATGTTGCACACCTTGCAAGTTTTACTACTCGAATAGAACTTTAGATAACTGAGAATTGAACGGAAATGCTTTTTGGGGTTGGTAAGTCTCTGATGGCACGCACAAGCGCCCCCCCCTCTCAGCGGGGTCCGTGGAAGAGCCCCGGAAAATTTTGCAAAATTAAGCACTGAAGTATTGAATTTTAACGTTAAAATTTTCATAACATCGTCCGAATCACACATGCACATAGGGGGTGAGGGGCTTGTATTACCCCCCCTGAGGGGTCAGCTAGACCGGTACTGTCCGACGATTTTGAGAAAACAGGTCTTGTTCTGCATTATTTTTGACATCAAAATGAGTAAAAATGTCAAAATTTTTCCGGCGCTTCGCGCCAGATTAGTACTTTTAAGTACTTTTACTCAAAAAGCGCCCAAAATTGATAAATTTTTGCATTTTTTAGTGTTAAAAGTGATATAATGCAGTCAAAATGGACTAAAAATGCTTTTGAAATGTGTTATTAACACTAAAAAACGTTTTATAGGCTATTTTGACCATTTTTATCATTAAAACAGCAAAAAAATCGTGAACGTTAAATTTACTGTTTTAGATTTTTGGCATTTCACCCCCTGCCGACCCTGATCTTGTGCACCTATGGTCCGAATGATGGTCCTTAGTTCAGATAATATAGATGAAATAGACTGGCTTGAAGAGCAGAAGTTTTCTAATATTTCCATGCCAGAATAACCTGATGAAATTCCTAAAACGCATAAGGTGCGAGATATTTTGTAGAATTGTCATGTTTCCTATGCTAAACAGCTTTTAAAAGCGCCATCTGCACAAAGCGCACGAATTTTCTCCATACTTTTGAATTTCTATTGACTAGAAATGTTTGCTAATACGTACTTCATCTTCCCATGTTGACAAACGCTTTATAGTTCTTTGTTGCCATTAATTTAAAATAATAGCCAAAAGTAGAATAAGTCGGCTTGAAGCGCCGAATTTTTCGATTTATTTTCAACAAATCATCACAGAACAGCATTAGGCAACCGCATAGCTTCATTTCAAACAATTGAAAATTTTCCCCAGGGAAAATTCCCCTCCCCCGCTAGAAATAAAAGTCGGCACCAGACAACCCGACCCGACCCGCGGGTTGGGTCAGTAGAATGCAAAACACCTCGGGCCACGGGTTGCGGGGTGCAGGTTGAAATTTGTCATTCGGGTTGAGAACTGGATTTTTAGATTTTAAAACTCGATTTTTAGCCGCAAACAAAAGTCCTGAGAATGCCTCAAAGTCAAGGATTGCTTTAAAAATAAGCAAAATATTTAGCACAAATGCCTGCTTATATAAAATGCGTATGCAGCATGTTGACTTGACATTGACATGTACCTTTACTTTCTGCAACGACTTCAAAGAAATAGTAAGTAGGTGTGAAGTAACTATAATCAAGCATGCCTGTACTAAGGAGAGAGGAACAAAGTGGATAAGGGGTTCGCTCGCATTCACTCTGCAGGGAATAAAAGGCTCAAGGAACACCTATAGGTATATTTATTTAATTTCAAAATTTTTTTACCAACTGATTTTCTGAACTACCTTCCTATGTACTTCAGTAAACATCCGTAAACGACCTTCAGACGATAAGGATACCATTTTTTGAAATACCCGTTATGACTTAAAGCTCAGTTCGTCAGTCTAATCTCAGCATTGCAGGAAACATTGAAGCGAAATGTGTAGGCTCGTTGGCAGTTTCCTCGTCGTTGCTTTGGGCGTCATTTTGGCTTTCGTTTTCAATAGTCATCTGATGTTTCCGGGGGAATTACCAATTTTGGATAGTAGCTCGTTCTCGTTGAATCCAAAACGTTCGGTGGACGATGACGTCACGGTTATGCCGTTTAAGATTTCTGTAGCCGAAAGTACTTTGAACGAACTGAAAGACGAGCTGAACCGAACAAAGTTTTTCGAATCATTGCCCGGATCTAAGTTTACGTAATATTTTACGCGCTTTTTATATAATATTTTCTGTTTATATTTTTCAAATATTACGCTTTTGTTTCCATTTGTGGTTCGGTTCCCACGAAGCTAGACGATGACGATGATCTAGCATTAGAGCAGGCTTACGTGCTAATTATAATATCCATTCCCGAATAGACTAGTTGTTACGTTCATCGTTTGCACAGCTAAGAAGAAATTGACATCAAAAGATAAATTGTTACAATCACGATTTTTTGCGCAATGCTGATGAAAGATCGGCCGCGCAGATAAACTCTGGAGCGAAAATCAAGGAATGAAGAAAAATTTAGTGAAATTTAACGTTAGAAGTAACGTGAATTTCCTGGTTTCTCCATTGCAAAATCGATAAAAGTTCGGCGCTTTGCGCCGGATTCTGTATGTGTGTGTGGAAATGTTCTATAAGTTTATCTCAAATTGATGGCGTAAATAAAGGGAAATTGATTTTTTAGATACGATTTTTCAGATTTTAGATGATTTATAATTTTTAATAATAATCTATAATAATTTTATAACTAATACTCTAATTTTGGTGCAAATCACCTAATAATTTCATTTGCGCGCTTGCCAATGAGGGTCTTGCCGAAGAGCTTTGAGTGCGATTATAAACTATTAAATTGTTTTTGAATATTTTTGTCTTAAGCAGCAGATTTCGCTGCTAATTTGCACGTGTTTTTGGACCGAAGAGTGTAAAGGTGCCGTTCGGGCTTTTAAGTGTAGATGATTTATATTCTTCGCAACTTTACGCTTAGTGTTCGTACTGCGATAGCTGTTTATCCTCCTGTTGTCGCCCTTTTTAATAATGCATAGCGTTAGTGTTTACGTGCCCTATTTTAGCTGTTATTAATTAGGAATTCGTTATAAATCTTGATTAAAGCAATGTGATTTTTAAAAACCCTCAAAATAAATAGAACGGTCTATTGAATCCGCTAAGTGTTTATTTAAATTTGTGTCTAGCGCACCAACTTGTTTATCAATGTATGTAATGTACGCATTTAGTCGATTTAGTTGTAGTTTCCGTTCTTTCTGCATCATTCGTAACACATTTTTATTCATTATGAGTATGAACGGGGCTATTTTTTCATTAGCTCCTGCCTAAATAACTGCATTATGACGCATTTACTGTTTAAAACTAAAAATCGGTTACTTTGATTTAAAAATTTTAAAATTATGCAGCTCATGTTTCCTCACAAAGGTGAGTATTGTTTTTGTTATTAATGTTATTACATCATAGTATAGCATGTATAGTATGGGGGCACGTCGATGTAGATTTTCTATTCCTGTCTTTTATGTCCTCACGTGATTGGACGGGCCAGGTTCGGCAGTATTTCACGTGTAGCTTTACAATGCTTTTATTTTTTGTATTTATTTTGTATTGCATGTATTTATTTATTTAATTATTTATATCTTTTCTATTAATAATATTAATATTATTATCATGATATTTATAGTATCTATAATTTTAATTCGTTTATTTATTTATTGATCTCTTTATCTTTTTAATTAATTAATTTTTTCTGCTTTATTTCTAATGAGAGGTAGTCCAGCCGCCTAGACTGGTGCCGCTAGGTTGCAGCGACAGTCAGAGGATTAAAAGGCACGAAACTGTAGCAATCTTAGCAATCTAGCTCTTTGATAACCTCGTCTGTTTATAAAATTTTTGTACGGTTTTTTCTTCGTTTATTATGTAGGTTTTGTGTACATAATCTTGCCTACTTTTTCTGCTTCATTTAGACTTTTGCGCCTCATAAAACACGTAATCTCTCATAATATAATTTTTATAGGTACACTTATGTTATTTCACGCGTCCTTTTTGTTTCTTAATAGCACGCTGCACTTCTATCTCTGTCTTTCTTTTTTTGTCTTTTTTCTCTTTCCATTAAATATAGTATTTGCTTTTTTATTTATCTATTTATTTATTTATTTATTTTCCTCCTTAGTTTATTTCTTCTTTCTTGCTTCTTTCTCGTATTGATGACTTCTTACTATTCCTAATCTTGCAAACTCAGTCACATACAAAGCTTTGGGGCAATTAAAGGATCAGTCCTGTCAGAACAAAATTTTGGGAAGTTCGAGTATTTTGTTACTAGAGTCGTCTGATAAAAGAGTGAGAATTCTTCATGCTTATTTGAAAGACCACCAGAATAGATTTCAGCACACTTTTGAGCTAATAAGCCCAAAATTTTTTGGCGCTTAGCACAACATTAATTATTGTTTTCGTTCGACTTTTGTCTTTCGAACGGTCCAAGCCTTAATAGTTCATAGTAAAATGTCAAATTTTTCTGGTGTTTTGCGCAGAATCTTGAAGTTTTCTGTATTTAGGTACTTTTTCCAATGCACCAGGATTAAGCGTAAGACGAGTCCAGTGATCGGACCGAGGCCTCGGCAAGGCTCTGCGTTTTTAGGAGCCTCGGCCTCAGCGCCCAGCGCAAAGCTGAAAAGTGCCGAGGCGCCGAGGGTTCAAATCAAATTTGAATAAGTTTAATGTATCCGTCGAATATTGACTATTTAGAATGCATCTGCAGTACGCAGGTTGTTTTCTACCAATTGGCTTTTCTTATGGTTTTAGGCGCGTACACAGTTACACCAAGTTACATACAGCAAAGTGCCAATTGATATTCATATGATGACTGAGTTTTAATTCTCATGCTCGCTACATGGATCGGTAAGTACAGTGCAGTTTCCGTCATATTACCTACCACACCAGAATTGGATGACTGAAAGAGCGTGTTTAGACATGCATTACTGCAAAAGCGAGCACAACAATGGCTGATGACTTTCACTTTCAGACTTTAGAAATCGCGACTTAAACTTTGTAGCACGACTTGTTTAGCTTCCAATTTTTCGATCTTAACGACAACCCACATTATTTTAAACAAAAAGTGCACGTATCATTTTTTAAAGTAGCTTTATTGAAGAAATGAAGAAAATTACTGTAATTTATGTTCTTTGCATACATGTAACAGAGGGTGAAGATCTTCCACTCCCTATCCCCCTGAAGCTAGAAAATTTTTGACCCCATTTCCTAAGATTTTTGGAAAAAATTGAGTTTTTGGCCGTTTCTAGGCCGTTTTTGTCCAAATCGGACTTCGTTAACCCCCCTCTGAAATATGGTCGGCTTCGCCCCTCCAACCCTAAATGTCGAGCCGTTACATGCATGGTTTTTCGACTGATAAGTTTGATGAAGAGGAATGGCGAATTTTAGAATACTAATAAAGAAGATCAAAAATGGCGATTTCCCTGGACTAGAAACTTTGAAAGACGAATTTTTGGCGAAAATTATAGCAGTAAACATTTGTTTCAGTTCAATAAAGTGTTTAATATCACGATTATTCTCTAGCTCATGTGCATACAAAATATTCTAAGAGTTCTATTTATGGATATAGGTGTATAAGCTTGACTCTCAGCATTACCCTCGGCCCGGCCGAGGCAAGCCGAGGCCGAGGGTCCAAAAATACCCTCGGTCCGATCACTGGACGAGTCTAAAAAATTGTTTCTGCGGAGTAGAGCTTGGACGTGATATTAAGAAATCACACGCGCGGCTATTTTATACAACATATTTCGTATAAATTCCTATGATTAGAACTAAAACGAATTTTAAAAAATATTTCCAATGTTTTTCTCTAGTGCCTAGAGCCTGACGAGAAACGTTCAGAAGCACCAGTTATGCCCGTCTTGCACGTAGCCCTCTAAATATCCGAATTTTCCAAATCTTTATTTTTAAATTTTAAAGTTTCAAAATTTTTCGGAATACCACTTATATACGTGACTGCTTAAGCTGCATGCAACTATAATAAAATTATTTCTTAGTTCAATGAATGAATATTTTTCCCATTGTAAAATGGATATATTACACTTTAGAAAATAACTGGGGTTTTTTTTGTTTCGGTTGCAAAGTTACACGCCATTCTTTGTTTTCGTGTTATTCCCGGTTTTCGTTTCATTTATTGTTCTTCAATACTCTATTAATTTTTTGATTTTTATTTTTTGATTGCATTTTACGAATTTACGAATTATTTAAAAATTTGTCGTTTCAGATACGGCGCTAATAGCGATTATTTGCGCTATTTACGCGATCATTGGCTCTCGGTTTACAGCTGGCGCAAATGGGAGTCGGTCCTGAACCGTTTCCAGAATTACAAAACGCGTTGTCAGGGTTTGGACGTGCATTTCGTGCGCGCTCCGCCGCCTGCCACAAAATACAGGTCGGTCAAACCGCTGCTGGTCGTTCACGGATGGCCCGGGTCGATTTTCGAATTTTACAAAATTTTACCCATTTTATCCGATCCGGCTTCGTTTAATATCAATACGAAGGGCGTGGCTTTCGACGCCGTGGCGCCGTCGATACCCGGCTACGGATGGTCCGACAAACCGGAGCGAACCGGTTCGTACAGAAGAGTTTCGAATTGGCGCTAATGAATTTTAGTTGCGCTAATGAACCTTTTTGCGCAAATAAGTTGGAAAAACTCGAATGAACCGGCTCATAGATGCGCATGGTCGGGGTCGGCGGTTTACCCGAACAAAGGCCAGTCTTCCCATTGGTACCGACAGCCCGAAATTCTGGTTGTTTGTCCCTCCATAAAATGGTTGTTTGCACAGGGCGTAAGCAGGAGTTCTTGTGGGGCCTAAAATTTTTGAACTGAACCCTATGAGATACACAAAATTATTGGCACTTCGAGCGTTTATTGACGAGGTATTCAAATATTGATGTAGACAAAATTTCGAGAAAACTTTACATCATTTCGAACTCGGATAAAATAGCATACCATCTCTAGAAAAGTGGATATCCGGATGGTCTTTGCATTAAAATATTGGGGATTTGCAAAAAGCGCATCCATACAATTGATAAACCTACTCAAACCGTCAAAACAATTAAATTTTTACCACATTCTAGTCAAGCCTGTGCGTTCTACTTAAGAAATACAATGGAAAAATGTAAAATCCGGCGCGAAACGCCGAAAACTTTTGTGCCTACTACTTTAAAAATGTTTTCCCTCGTAAAAAATAAGAGTATTTTTTGATTTGTTCTGGTGCAGGAATTTTTAGATGAAAATTCCGAAATTTTCGGCAATTTTGTGTAAGATCGCTGATGTTGTCCAAGTATAGCAAAAATCCGGTGGAACGCACCAAAAACTTTGCGGAACATAAAAGAAGGTTGGGTCGGGGCTAAAATTACTGCTCTCTTCCTTTATTCGTGCATTTCGAGACGAGCCCATTAGAGCATTTGCCGCAAAGCACCGAAAATTCTCTATAAATTCAGTCAAGGAAACTTGGTAAAATGCATCAAAATTGTTCATTTGGCTTCAAAAATCTAACGTTAAATGGTTTGAGAAATTTGAATAGTCTGCAAAAAATATCCTGGCGCGGAGTTATATGTAGATTCCAGACATTGACTGGTCCAGGATTTTATGACAGGCGTTTTTGTCTTTCGATAAACAGAATCATTTTTGATTCGAAATTATTTCGAGATTTCAAAATTTTCAAAAGTTATCTATGAAAAGCGCGCAACATTGGTACAAAAATCGTCACAAAAATCCAAGAAAAGTGCAAAACGCCGTTTAAGCACTGAGCTGCTTCCTATTGTATTCGCATAACGCTCAGAGGTTACTAAATGCAACTAAAGGTTATAAGCCGAGCGGAAAGTTTCGGAATTCTTGCTAAAATATTAGATAAAACTATTTGAATTACTATGTCTTACATAAGTCCAGGAATCATTGCAAGAATCACGAAATCGTTGCTCTACGCAAAAACTATTTTTTAGATGTACAAATAAAGTTATTTATTCGCAAAGTAATTCTTTAAATATCATTAGTGAGTGTTACCTAACTGACAAATGATAAAAAGGGCTGAAATCGTCAAAAATACGCATTCTATCCTTTCTCTATTGCATCCATCTATTTCTTGACAACAAGGGGCAATCCCTATCCCTGTAAATTCACCCATGATTCCTGACAGCCAAGAAAGTAAATAATTGTAATTATATGTAGATAGGCCCGTATCCAGGGGGCTGCCCCCCCCCCCGAAATGAGGAAAAAATTTTGTTTTTATCAAGGGTCCCCCAAAGGAAAAAATCAAAAATTGGCGAAGTGCGTCTAAAACACCGCCAAAACAGGTTTTTAGCGTACTTTTGAGCAAGTAAACTGAAAATTTCCCGGCGCTTCGCGCCGGATTGATTGTTTATGTATAGTTTTGTTCTCTAAACCGCTGAAAATCGTTCAAATTTGAGTTGGACATAGACAGCATGTCAATTTTTTCCCAGCGCTGTGCGCCGCATTCATTGTTCAGCTATAGTTTTTGCCTTCTAGCTCACTCAAAACAGCTCAAATTTGAGGTTTGACATGGGAAACATGGAATTTTTCCGGCGCTCCGCGCCGTATTTATTGTTTATATATGTTTTTATCTTCTAACCCGCTCAAAACCACTCAAATTCGAGCTTGACATGCAGAATGTGTCAATTATTTCGGCGCTTGGCGCCGAATTATTCATTATATGTATTGTTTATCTCTGTAAAGCACAGTGATTAAGTGCAAAGGCAAGAGATAAGAAATAATTCGTCGATTAAGTGATTAGAAATCAGCTTAAATGATAAATTTGCTGTATATCAATATGAAATAGAGTGAAAAGTTTTCAAGTTTGTTTTTGAAATTTTTCCTCACCATCGTATAGAGCTCGCCGAGATACGCTCAAAACTGCCATTATTTCCGCCTATCTCCTAATGGTTCTCGAGATATCTGACCTCAAAAATTTTCGGCCCCCCCCGAAATAAAATCCTGGATACGGGCCTGTATGTATGTATTAATGTATTAAATCTATTAATATACGTATACAGTGGTCGCCATGAACGATGACGTGCCATCACCCTCAGAATTATAATGGATGGTGCGTCGCGAGCGCCGCGTTACGTCCATCATGCGCCATCATCTCTTTTTTCTATTAAGCGCCATTAACCTCCATCATCCTGTTAATCTGGCGATGCGGACGGCGCAATTCAGCTATTAATAGCGCCAACAAGGAAGCGTGTACGTGAATGCTGGCGCGCTTCCTTCTTGTTGGTGCTATTAATAGCTAAATTGTGCCGTCCACATCGCCAGATTAACGGGATGATGGAGGTTAATGGCGCTTAATAGAAAAAAGAGATGATGGCGCATGATGGACGTAACGCGGCGCTCGCGACGCACCATCCATTATAATTCTGAGGGTGATGGCGCGTCATCTTTCATGGCGACCACTGTATTAAAATAATTATACCTAATTATATTGTAAATAGCGTAATCAGGGACGTCTTGCAAAATACGGATGCTTTGAGGTTTCGACTATTTTTTGCAGCCGCTTAAAACTGGATTGAATTGATTTTGTTCGTGATCGCTTCACGATAAATGTAAACAGGGGTAATATAACCTATTTCGATTTTGCATAATTTAAAATCTGCGCTATCGGGTTTTGTTGTCAACTTTTGGACTTTGTGTACTTAGCTCCTCTTAAATTGATACGCTCCGACTAGTTTATTAATAATTGCGTATTGCCGAATATTTCGAATAGTTCAATTTGGTCAATTTAATCAATGTCCTACACTTAATTTTTGCATGTTCTGTTGTCTTCTTTAAATGTTCCACCGCTTAAGGCTTCAGTCCGTTAGCCGCCGCTAAATTATTCGGCGATTTGATGATCAAGCGATTGGGCTTTGATAAATTTTATTGCCACGGCGGCGATTGGGGGACCATTATTTGCACTTACATGGCCGAAATTTATCCCCAGAAGTAAACGAAACAATAACAAAAAATGGTAAATTAATAAGCCAAAAATTATTAGATAAATAAACAGTCAATTTGCTTAAAAATGAATTAAAAATAATGAATGCGTTAAAAAGTGTAATATTATATATGTCTTTCAATATTTCAAATATAAATAAAAAATAAAATATTAAATGAAAAAATAATAAAATTTTAGAAATATAGAAATATATCAAATTTGAAAATGTATGATTATGTATATATTTATATATTTATATATTATATATTTATATATTATATATATTATATATTATATATATATATATTATATATTATATTATATATTATATATATTATATGTTATATATTATATATGATGTATGGCTTATACCGCAGTGTGTTGGGCGTACATCTGACTATGGCCCACGCTCCGTTGATTTATCCCGGCATGTGGGTCCAAATTTTAATCGGATCTTTCGCCCCCGGCCTGGCTTTCGATTCGGCGTCCGATTATTACAAAATTTTCCCCATCCGATCCAAAGTGTTGGATTTGCTGCAGGAATCGGGCTACTTTCATATTCAGGCAACGAAGCCGGACACGATAGGTAAGCGAGGTCAAAGAGCACGACACACTGTATCCATACGTGGGCAGCATGAAAATTCTGGGGGGTGCAAGATTTTTCAAAGGTCAAAAATGACCTTAAAAATGGTGATATGTCATAAAAACACCATTTTTCGACGTTTCTCATCAAGCACTATCCATTGGCATCAAAAAATTGCGAAAAAAACGAAAAAAAAATTTCAAAAGTTGAGTTCTGGGGGGTATTTCCGTTTCTGGGGGGGGGGGTATTTTGGTTTCTCGGGGGGAGGGGGATGTGCGTACCCCCCAACTCCCCCTCCACGCCCAGGTGTGACTATCCATGCATTTTCTTGGGTCTCGCCTAAACGTGGGCGTGGGCGTATGCAACCCCAGAAGGCCGAATACCCCCCCCCCCAGGAACTAAAATACTTCCCAGAATTCAATTTATGGAATTTTTCTTTTTTCGCGATTTTCTAATGTCAATGGATAGTGCTCGATGAGAAACTTTGCCACACCACCATAGGTGGGCAGCACCGAAATTCTGGAAGGGGGGTGCAAGATTTTTCAAGGGTCAAAAAATGGTCTTAAAATGGTGGTTTGGCGAAAAACACCATTTTTTACCTTTCTCGTTTGTTTGGCGTCAAAAAATGGCGAAAAAACAAAAGGTGGAATTCAAACTTCTGGGGGTGCATACCCTCCCATGCCCAAGTGTGCATACTACCATTTTTAAGACTATTTTTTACCGCTAAAAAATCTTGCCCCCCCCCGTCCCACCCCCCCCAGGATTTTAGTTCTGCCCGGCTATGGTCCCGCCCGAAGATTATTTTCACTCACTCCCTTCCTCAGAATTTTTAATGTTCCAAAAAAAATCGTAGAAAAGCTGCTTCACCGAAAAGTGTCAAATTTTCGGATGCGACTGAATGTGATCGGTAGCACAATTGGGAAGGGCGAAAATTTAAGAGGGTCCGGAAGTTCTAAGGTCTAAACATTTAATTATCATAATATTTATTCTCGTTTTTATTTAATTTTCACTTTTTGTCAGGCTTCGCTTTGCTTAATTCGCCGATGGCTTTGGCGGCCTATTTGGTTGAGAAATTTTCCACTTGGACCAATTTGGGTTATCGATTTTTGACCGACGGAGGCCTGGACCGCCATTTTTCCGTCGACGAATTATTGACCAACGTCATGATCTATTACGTCACCGACACTATTCTGACTTCGCAGCGTTTCTACAAGGAACACTTTATTCATCCTCATACTTGTTCGTACGATAAGTGAGTTCTTTTTTGCTATTTTTTGCCCAAAATTAACGAAAATTTGACAAAAATGTGAAAATTTCGAAATATCGTATAATTTATTGATTTTACGAACTCCGTGGTCGAAAGTTTTTTCGACTAGCTTTAGTGACCTCGAAACTTTACAGGAATCGATGAACGTGTTTAAAAGTAAAAAATAGCAAAAAAACGGGTCAGTGGGCGTGGGGGGAGTTTGGGGGGTGTGCACCCCCCAGAAACCAAATACCCCCCCAGAAATCAAAGTACCTCCCCAGAATTCAATTTTTAAAAATTTGTTTCGTTTTTCGCAATTTTTGATGCCAATGGATAGTGCTCGATGTGAAACGTCGATAAATGGTGTTTTTATCGCCATACCACCATTTTTAAGGCTATTTTTTACCTTCAAGAAATATTGCACCCCCCCGCCCGCCGGAAGTTTCTTGCTGCCCACGTATGCATACCATCATTTTTAAGGCCATTTTTTGACTTTCAAAAAATCTTGCACCCCCCCAGAATTTTCATGCTGCCCACGTATGGTCGATATTATCAGAATCGATTCAGTAATTAATTAATTAGTTAGCCGACCTAAGATCCATTTTAGACAATAAATATGCGTATTTTAAAAAAAATGTAAAATTATTCTAGAAGGTTTAAATTTTGTCTTTCGAAATTTCCTTTTTTCGATTTATGATAATACAATTAGTTTTAATAGTATATGAATTTATCAATTTTGGTAATTAATTTTTATTTAGTATTATTCAATTACAAATAATCTTTATTTCGTAATTTTTAGTAATATAAATTTTTTAAGTATATATATTTGATTTATTTCTATTAATTTTTATTCTGCTGTTTTCTCTATCAAATAATCATTGATTTTTCTTATTTTTCATCTTTTTTTCGAATTTTTTGCTGCTTAAAATAGTTTAATATGATTTTGTGTTCTAGAAACGTTTGAGCACCGGTTCTTCAATCAATTATGTAATTAAGCTTGAATCAATGTTCCGATCAGCCAGTGTTTTTGGGTCATTTGAAATGTTTCAATACCTACTGAAAATATAACTAGAATCGGACTTTATAAAAAAATCCAATCATAAATTTTATCTAAAAAAATTATGCTTTAAATCGAACTTATTGTTCTTCAATTTATTTTTGCTACTATAACATTTGCAACGTCAAAAATATTAAACCTAAACGAAATGCGTTGTATGCTTATCGTTGATCATTATTTCACTATTATGCTTGGAATTACTGCTAACCATACGCGGGCAGTAAGAAAATTCTGGAGGGATGCATGATTTTTTGAAGGTCAAAATAGGGCCTTAAAAATGGTGGTATGGCGATAAAAACACCATTTTTCGACGTTTCTCATCAAGCACTATCCATTGGCATCTAAAATATTGCGAAAAAACGAAAAAAATTCAAAAATTGAATTCTGGGGGATATTTTGGTTTCTGGGGGGTGCATACCCCCAACTCCCCACGCCCAGGTGTGCTGCTAACCGATAATATTGCCTAAGTCCTATAAAATCTTTGCAATTCTTTCTTGACAAATAATGAGAACATTCGATAATATATTGATCATTAATCATGCTTTTCAAACAGTCGTTTGTTTTATAAAAGCTTCAATTCGACTTTTATTTAAATTAAAATCTTAGCAGTTTTTCATGCTCTCTACATATTTTATATTCGATTGAAATTTTTACGATTTTATACGCGATTTTTATTATTTCGATACTACTTTATATTTTATCTACGTGACAAATTCGAATATGTTGATAAATCACTAGTGTAAACTTTTAATGTAACGGCCAAGCTAGTTTAAACTGCCAACGTCAGAGCCCCGGTTTCTGTTTTTTATGTTATATTCGAATATTAAAATAAATCGTTAATTTAGGCATTAAATTCAATTTTCCGACTAATTTAAAATGCCTAATTCAGTCCCTGGATATTTTGTCTCATGTAATCCGTTCAGTCGAGTTATACTAAATCGATGGTGTAAAGTAAACTTTAAATTCAAATCACAAACTGATTTGAAATGCCTATATCAGAGCCCTGTTGCTGTACCTCTTGTAATGTATTCGAATATTATGATCAATTGCCGATGTAAACCTGAAATTAAATTTTTCAAGCTGGTCTGAAATGCCAATGTTCCTGCTCGCTGTATTCTGCTTTATGTATTTGAATATTTCGAATATTACAATAAATAATTGATTTAAACTTTGAATGCTATTTTCAAGCTGGTTTGAACTGCCCGAGTCAGAACCATAGGTGGGCAGCACCGAAATTCTGGGGGGTTGAAAAAATTTCTGGGGGGCGGGGGGTGAAAAAATTTTCAAAGGTCAAAAATGATCTTAAAAGTGGTCGTATGGTGAAAAAACACCATTTTTCGACGTTTTTCATTGAGCGCTATCAAACGGCATCAAAAAATCGCTAAAAAGGCAAAAAAATTCAAATATTGAATTCTTGGGTTTTTTTATTTCTGGGGTGCATACCTTCAGCCCGCCACGCCCACGTATGGTCGACCCTGTTGCTGAATTTTATGTAATGCATCAAAATGTGCTTATGATAAATCGTTAGTGTAAACTATAAATTCTATGGTTAAGAATGCTTAGACTGGCAGCGTTGACTACTGATTTTTGCGTTATGTATTGGAATCACACATGCACATAGGGGTATGAGCGGGGTTTTACCCCCGCTGAAGGGTCAGCCGGACAGGTAATGTCCGGCGATTTTGAGCCGACGGAACGTTTTTTTGCATCATTTCTGAGGTTAAAAGAAGTAAAAATGACAAACATTTTCCCGCGCTTTCGCTGAATGAGTACTTTTATGTCCTGTTCACCCAAGAAGCGTTAATAATTGACCGAGTTTTGAATTTTTTAGTGTTAAAACTGATATGATGCACTTAAAATGGACTAAAACTGCGAAATTACCGCGAAAAACGTTTTATAGGCTATTTTGACCATTTTGGTCGTTTAACGAAAAATTTGTCAACATTAAATTTACTGTTTTGGATGTCTGAGACCCATACGTGAGCAGCAAGAAAATTCTAGGGGTGCAAGATTTTTCAAAGGTCAAAAAATTGCGTTAAAAGTGGTGGTATGGGGAACAAACACTATTTTTCGACGTTTCTCACTATCTATTGGCATCAAAAAATTGCTAAAAAAACGAAAAAATATATAAAAATCGAATTCTGGGGGTTGCATACCCCCCACGCCCAGGTGTGCCTGAGACCCCTCTGCCGACCGTGACCTTGCGCACCTATGATTGGAATATATAATGATAAATGGTTGGTGTAAACTAAATTCCATGTTTAAAGTGCCTTTTGTCAGAGCCCTGGTTAACGTTCCAACCGGCGTCGCATCGTTCGCCTACGAAGCGCTAAAATGCCAGCCGAGGACTCTGCTCGCCTACAAATACCGTAATATCACGGCTTATGAGGAGATTAGCCGCGGGGGCCATTTTGCCGCCCTGGAAGAACCGAATTTGTTGGCTCAGCATATTTTCAAATTTATTCATACTTTGTAAACATTCGTCGATCTTGAGCCTTCCAAACAACGAAATTTCGCTAGAAATTTTGACAAAATTTTTTTTAAAAGTGTTTTTCGCCTTAAATTATTAAAATGGTTGTTTTCTTATTTTTTGGTAAAAATTTGTCATATTCTTAGCAACAAAGCTTCGTACAGGATCCCAAAAATTGTGTTTTGGCAAGATTCAGAGGAAATTTTAAAGTTTAAAGACTCTTTTTTTTTTGCTTCTGAATCTCAAAATTTCTAAATTTAAAATTAGCATAGAGTTTCGAAAAAAGCATTCTTCAAATAATTTATAATTGTATTTTTGTCCATGCGCCAAATTATGTAAGCTTTCTTCACGATATTCGCAGCCACAATCGCTCAGTCAGTACAATATTCGTAGTGTCGTTTGACTTACGCAAAGTTTTCGAATTTTCGGGTTTTTCGTTAGTTTGCCAAATTAGTCAATTTCGCGTAGCTTTGGCATAATTTGTTTTTATTGTGCTATAATTTAAACGGCTTTAGTTTACACTTTAGAATTTGCATTCGCTTGTTCGTCAAATACTTTTTTCACGTATTCGCTGGCGCTCCGTTTCGATGTATATATCATATTGAAGTAAATAGTCGTTGAAGCTTTACACAAATTTAATCGTACCGAAGCTATGAACCGGTTTATTATAGGGGAATTGTAAAAATTTTAGGAAAAAGCAGAATAAGTACGATAGGCGGATGGAATTCTTTCTATTTTTTTATAATTTAAACTGTCTCACAAAAGTGCTCAAAACTATCCATACATGGGCAGTAGTCGAGTTCTGGGTATGCGATCTGGTAGGGCCAAATAGCACCGAACATTCAATTATGTGGGGTCTGTCGATTCTTTTGGGCTATTATTCGTCTTCATGCCGGGAGTTCAATTACGGAGGTCTATTGGTTTCAAAAGGTCTAAACCATAAATGGGCGGCAACGAAAGTCTGTGGGCGGGGATGCAAGATTTTTTTAGAGGTCAAAAAATGATCTTAAAAATTGTGGTATCAAGAAAAAAACCATTTTTTAACTTTTCTCATCGAGCACTATCCATTGGCATCAAAAAATTGAGAAGAAAACTGAAAAAATTTCAAAAACTTGAATTAAGGGACATACCCCCACGCGGTTTAAACCGCACGCGTGCATGGGGATCTCGCCCATCTCGACCCCCTCTCATCTGTCAGACCGAATTTCAAGGCTATTCTGCTCCATCGGTCGGACCCGGACCTCCACGGAATCCGGCTGCTGCCCATTATGCTATGTATGTATAGGATAGGCCACCTATAACCAGCGTTTTTCAATCAAAGCTTACTTAAAAATAGCTCAGATTTATAAAAGTTTTGACAGAACGGGTTCTCTGAAGCTTTAT
Source organism: Mermis nigrescens (assembly GCA_036768485.1). Taxonomy (NCBI): domain Eukaryota; kingdom Metazoa; phylum Nematoda; class Enoplea; order Mermithida; family Mermithidae; genus Mermis; species Mermis nigrescens. The sequence goes on from JAVLUZ010000717.1 coordinate 21,260, forward strand.
TGGAAACAAGCAAGTTGATCAAACACTTTACTTCTACGGGAGCACTATCCAACTATAGAAACTCCTTATATTCAGCATTGTTTTCATTTTCATCTCAGTAATGATCCAAATGAAAGCCAATCAAATGCTACATATTTTAAAGGTCAGAAATACTAGCAGGATTTGTCGTGTGCAGTTTGAACTTGAAGTACACCTGACGAGAAAAATTGAACGAAGTCGATTTCAAATCGATCATGCCCCTATTCAATTACCCAAAAATTTAATGGATATGTATGTAATTTGTTATTATTAATTACAAATTATATAATTAATAATTTGTATTATATAATTTAATTTTCAATTTAAATTACATATTAATAATTTCATATGTAATTTGCAATATTTGGCCGTCCATGACCATAATACCTCAAATTTTTCTCGCGCTCCGAGCCGGAAAATACCCATTAACGACATTTATTCGCTTTCTTGGTGCCCTGGAATCCATATTTTTGCGCAAGGAATGGGTTTAAAATTATTTCAATAGCAGATACAGCTATTTCAGCTTAGTTTTCATTATCTACTCGTACTTTCGAGTAGAACCACAGTGTTCGACGCTCCATGCCAATTGCTACAAATACAGAAAATTGAGCGGTACTCCAAGCTTGCAAACATCCTTCATCCTAATTTCACAAATTTTTCCTCGCTTTACATCAAATTTTCAATAAAATTAAAAAATATGATTTTTTATTCAAAATTGCCAAAAATTAGAAAATTATTAAAAAATAACAAAGGCGATCTTAAATAAAAATAGACAACATAAAACATCGGAAAAAACCTATTCTCCACGATAAGGGCAAATTTTTAGACTGCAAAAAAGTAAAAGTAATAAAAAAAGAAATTATATAATAAAAAAATAATAGAAAATATTATTATTGTAACTTCTGGGGCTTTGCCCGCTTTCAAGTTGTTGGAGTATCTTAGCGCGCGCAAATGAGTTGGCTGATTAAGTACTTGAAGTATGTACGGATAGCTAAACTGACAGCACGCCGTCAGGACAGATACCCAACACACAACAACTACGAAAGCAACAAACCCCAATGAAGTACCTTTCGGGGCTTACCTAAGTACCTATGCTACAGCTGGCGCTGGTCAAGAAGCTGCGGTAAAAACCTGCACTCTTCCAAAATGACCCTGAATACCTAATACCTAAAATCTCCACGGACGTAATTGGTCCGGTACCTACATATGGAGATTATGGGTTGGAGATGCCGACCGCAGATCTTAACCAGGAGTAATTAGATAATCCCGGAATTTGCCCTAGGTCCTTGGACCTCTTTAGACCAAAAGAAATATTTTTCGCGAAAAGAGTAGAAAAGGTTTCGCACTAGATTACCTATGGCGAAACAACTTATAGATTTCGGTTCCGATAGCACTCTGTACCTAAATCACAACAACAAAAGCGCTCTAATCCGGGCTGTCATCCACTATAAAAATTATGTAATAATTTTTATAGATTTTTTGGTTTGAAAGAGGAATTGTAAATTTTGCACAAAATGATAAATAAAGATTTTACCCAACGAAATCCGGCAAGAAATAGTATTATGGCCGGCCTAGTCCCAATTCCTGACTGCTTGCGATATAATGCACCCCTAAGCAGCGGATTTTCGTGCTTTTACTGAATTAAAACAATGTACAATAAATGGCGCTAATAAAGTCGGAGATGACACACCGCAAAAGCAAAGGCCCAACTGCCACAAATTAACTAATCAGACTAATAATTCTAAGGGGGATTGGCCCACAGTAATAGAAGAAGAAAATATTGTAAAATGTGTTTATGACAAAAATTGTGTGCTTCTTGCACATAGATTTTTCAGGTCTCCGCACAGGCTCAACGTGAATAGCGGTCATGTCGCCTATGTTTTAAATGTGAAAAGTGATAGGGGACTTGTGGGGTGTTCCACAGTAAAAAGGTCGCATCATAGTATCCCTCGCGACACCTAGCGACAAGAGTCCAACCAATTGACACTGCATGGTCGGAATGCCTCCGCATGTCATATCGTCGATCTGAAAATATGGCTGGGTCGTCAAAGTGGAAACAAATGACCGGATGGTCGTAATTGGCGCACTAATGTGCGCAAAGGCCGCATAAGTAATGGCACGTGTAGATACACTATCTACACTCCTCCCTCACCGGGAAAAATTCGGAACACGAGCCGAATTTTTTAAAGTGAAAAATAAAATTAGAGAAATATGAGAAAAAATTGTTGGGGATCCAACAAATGAAAAATTTTGAGTAATTTATTGAAATTTTTAGGTTGGGCCCCCTGTGGATGGGAAAAAAATTTTGAGTTGAAAAGTATGGCGGCTGAATCCATGACCGAGCCTCTATCGAGTAGTGCGGAAACCTGAAAAATAAATTTGGATAAAGGAAAAATTAAGTAGATTTTAGATAAAGTTAAGATAAAATAAGGCCACCCTTGCTCTGAGCAAGGTCGAGAATCAACGAGCTAAAAATGACAAGATTATGCAAAATTTATAGACGAGAATTTTAAAGGCACAGAAAATAACGAAGTGCGAACTAGTAGTTTTATAATAAAGACTCTTTACAACAAAATGCGGAAAAGACGACGTTGATCCAAACAAATAAAATGCTGCTGGCCATTGGCACAAACGCAGAGTCCAAATAAATGTGGAATGCGAGCCAAACGTGGCTATTAACGGCGTTTATGGTCGGGTTTCGACGTCAGAAAGAAACAAGACGATCGAATCGAGCAACGTGACGAGTCGCTAGAGTCTGTAGAGCGACGATGCGATAGGCGATCCTCATCCAATAAATTTATGCGCGGTTGCATACGTTTGCACAGGCTACGATGTTTGTCGTACAAAACGGCATCCGGCGATGGTGCATCGAATCCGTAATAAACTCGCGGCTGACTAGATGGAGTAGCCGGACGGCGGAACTCCTCGAAATTTAGATTGTGGCGCGGTGGAGAAGGAAAGCGCCCAAAACTACCGGTTTTGTGTGAAGGAGAGCGCAAATGGTATGGTTGTGGTTGTGGTTGACCCCAAAACTCATTTGACTGGGAAATTGAACGGCGTTTGTGTTGCGGCCAATTGAGACTAACGGTTGACCGCGGCAACCAACGCGTTGGTGATGGGTGACGCCCAACACCTTCGCGTTGACGCTGCGGCGAACGCTGCTGCGACGATTCGAGCTGCCACTGTTGATAACCGCCGACATTATCAGCCAACTGCTGCAACCAATGCGTCGGTAATGAGCCACGCCCAAAACCTTCGCATTGACGCAACGGTGACCTTTGCCGCTGCACTGCTCGCAGCGGCGGGGTTGAACGCGGCCGATGCTGCTGCAGAGGATGAGCGGAGCTGCCAGTGAGCCGCGGCGATCTACGCATTGGTAACGTGAAGCGACCAAAACCTCCGCTAGATTGCTGCAGTGACCGCTGCTCCGCTTGCTCACGCGGCGTCGACGTTGCCGGTAACTGGGGCGAATTCTGCCTGAAATGAGACAAAGAAGAGGGTCCGGGTTCGTTTTCAGATGGCTTCAATAATAACGCCAGTTGGCAATAGATCATCGCTTGCCTCTCGCGTCGCTCTCGTCGTTTTTGGTTGGCACGCATAGCTCATTGAGTATGTTCGTATTTATTACGGACGTATCGGCTGGCCCTTAACAAAGGAATGGCTTTGTGATGGGATTGTAAACGTTCCATGTACGCGTTCTCATCCTCACGTCTTATTTCAGAGGCCACGGCTAAAGAGCCTGGCTTACGTGCAACAGTAACGCGTGGCAATGGTGGCATTGGTTGAGTTTCACAGTCGGCTTTCTTGATTATCATTTGGGCCTGGCGTAAATTGATCTGAGCCTGTAAAGAAAGATCTGTCACGTTTTGTCATTTCTTCGCTTGGGGGCCACTTGGGCCCTCCGAATCAGCAGCTCGTTTCTGCGATTGGCGTCTCTGCTGGTTTTGGCAAATATTGTTCAATTTGTAAGGCAGTTTTTTCTGAAGATAATGCAAAGAGTGTTGGCGCGATTTGTGGCGACCAAATTGGGCAGGCACCATTAGGTCAGGATCTGTGGCTTTGCGAATTAGCTGAATATCATGATGTAGCACAACCGGATCCTCAATTTCTTCCGCTAACTCAGGAAATTCTACGAAGGCTTCCCTCGGAAATTGAGTATACGTCAGACCAAAGAAAGCGGCATGAAGCATCCATCGAATTTGTTCACACATTCGCCAGGCGATTCCAGGATCGCCATACAATGTCGCGAAGATGAAGAAACGTTGATCCATAAAGCGCAAGAGTGATGTAGCTTGCAACACGTGCGCGGTAGCAATTGCGGACACCGGTTTGCGGCTGAAAGTGGTTTTGTATTCTCTCTCAAATTCACAAAACGCTTCAAAAATATCAACCATTTGCCGCATCGTCAAGCACAAAGGCGCCAAATGATCAGGCTGAGGCTGAATACAATGCGGAAAGAATTCAGGCTGAATTGTGACACCAAGTTGAACGCTCATTTGCGGCGGCGTCGGCTGAAAAGAATGATTTGCGACGTATTGGATTTTACTTCGTAGACCATATAGCCGGTTGTGATGAACATGCGGTTTCGCGTGAACAACGGATCTGGATAGAACTGGCGGTGGAAGACAGAAGGCTGCGTAATAAAACGCGGCGCAACCTGATTCCTAAACCGCTTGTTTGGATCCAGGTCCGTGGGTAAGCGTAGCGGAATGATTGGCCTGTCCGGCGGATTAGAAATTTGACAATACTGCAAATAACGGGCGTACATTGAGTTGTAACACAGTTGAATATCAGTATGCAGACCTGTGTACAATTCCAAACCTGCTTCTGGCCCAAGCCAATCGCGAAAATTAAGAAAATTATGGATAGACAGGCAAGGTTGACCTGTTTCCTGCAATTCTTGCATGGTTTCCTGAAAATAATTCACGTAGGCGGTTGTTTGCCATTGTTCTTCATTTTCCTGCACCTGCATTGGCTGTTTGGCCGGAGTTAGGACAAGTGGTTCCGTCGGTTTTGTCTGCAAAATTTGAGGAATGCGCGTCGACGGCAAAGGCTTGGCGGCAAAAGGCAACGTCATTGAGGCCATGATATTTTGGATATCCGTCGGCGCCGAGTAAGCAGGCGGAGGAGGAGCCACTGAAGCTGGGACAGCTTGTAAGGGCTCAAAACGCGATTTTGAGTACGTGCCGGTTGAGAAACAAAAGGCAAATTTTCGACATCCAGGGGCCAACCTGGTGGGGAGCTGGTTGCGGCCACAACTGGAACCCTATCTAAAACGTTTGTATCCATTGGTTCAGGCACGTTACGCGATGTGGAAGGCCGATCAATGATGATATCATCAAAAACTTGTTGCTGCGTTGGCGATGGCGGACACTGAGAAGGCGGCAAAAATGGCGGGTACTCTGGTCATCTAACTCGTAGCCGTCTAAAATAATCATCGTCGGATCTTCGCCGTCCGATTCAGCAGCCGTGGATCTGCGAAAATGTCGTCGTATGGCTTTTCGCCTTTGTTTCATATTGGGCGGCAATTTCGACAGCTTGATGTATAACGGCTCCGGCGGCGGCGCTGCCTGGACAGAACGTTCGTCACCCTCAAAAGTAAAACCTGGCGGAACACGACAAGGAGAAATTTGACTCATGTTTGGCGAATACGTATCAATGAGAATGTAGACATCGAGCGAGAAAATCGGGTCTAAAACGAGATACCGTAACATAGGACCGTCAAAGGCATGTTCCATGCCTGGCCAATCCACGTGACTGCCAAAGAATCCAGCTGCATATCGAAGAAGAAGGCTGCCAACGTTTTTAGGCAATGATTTCCGGCATCGATACGATTTTCGACCATGAAAAAGCGGCTCATCACCAGCATATCTAAAATATTAGCCCTGAAAACCAAACGCGATGGAGGAAAGCTATCACAATTTTGTAAATAGGCCACTAAATCTGCGCGATGTGGGCCGTAGATGTGAAAATAGGCAATTTTATCGTTACTAGGGTCATGACAAGCTAGAAAAACGTCCCGCAGAGGTGTCTCAAGCAACTTTGCCAGCCCAAACGGGGGCTGTGGAAACCTAGAAATATCCCAAACAAAAACATGGCCATGAACGTCAGCGATCTGAATGTATCGAACAAAAGGACCGTTGGCCTGCATATAGTTGGGATCGAGTTGCTGCCAATATCGCTCCCAAACGCGGTAAGGCATAAACAAACGGTCGTTAACATGCTCGGAGTCGAAGCCAAAAAAGTACTGGCTGTTAAGACGATTAGACGACCTGAAAAGTGTTCGTATTGCGTTATAAGATTGTTCGTGCGTTTTGACCATTACGGTACGTCGAATGGCGTTTTTGGGCACATATGGTGCTGACAACGGGATACGGTCCATTGTTGCCAGCCACCACTTACGTTGGGCATAGATACAATTGTAGTGGTATGGCGTTTTGTGGTGTGATGGTTCGCAAAAATTTGGAGTCACGTGTTCGTCGTTTTCGAAATAAAGCATCTGTAAAGGAACCTCACTAGCGCGGTACTGCTTTGCAGCAGCCGCAGCTTCGAGTGCTACAATAAAATGGGCGGCGTTGTTGTCGCTCCCAAGGCTAAACGTCGGACAATCTCGGTCCACGACGTCCTCTTCTGTTGGGACACGCTGCTCAGCCATGGCTCTGCAAAAGGTGTAACGTTAGTTAACGGTACGGCATGTGCCAATTTAGCACCAATTAACAAACAAACAGGCGCACACTCCCTCATATTCCTTTCCCGGCCCGCTAATTCCTCAAAACTTATAACTACTGCCGGACACACAGGTCGACGCGGTAGCTTAAGTAAAACAAAATCACCGGGTATGTATGCGTACTTTTTGGCAATGAGATCGGAATAGGGCAACTTTGGGGCAGGTAAGAGGCGATTACGGTGCACTACATGTTCGATTAAAGGATTATGCAAATAGATGATGCGAGCCGTTTCAGGTGTTGGCAAAGATTTGATGCGATACGGACCTAATTGTTTAGGTGAAAGTTTTCCGATTTCGGGCTGAATTACTGCTTTATTGTTGAGATATACAATATCGTCAATTGCAAATTTACTTTCGTGCGTTGTTTTGTCATACTGCTTTTTCTGATGGTTACGCGCTTTAGCAAGATTTTCGCTAAGCGATATCATGTAAGTTAAGAAGCATAAGTTTCAGATCAGCAAGATATTTTTCAGCAATGTTAGGCAGATTAGGATTCAACGCGAGATCGCTAAAGAGCTGTATATCGAGTGGAAAAGAAGGTTCACGACTGTACAGCATCTCAAATGGCGAAATATTCGTAGATGACTGCGGCGTTGCGCGATATGCAAATAAGGCAAAAGGCAAAAATTGCTCCCAGTCGTACTGATTTCTCGCGCTTAGTTTGGAAAGTCCATCGATGAGTGTTCAATTATATTGTTCTACTAACCCATCGCACTGCGGATGATATGGTGTTGTGAAAACTTTTTGGACATTTAGTAATTTACAAACTTCGGAAATTAGCGCTGATGTGAAATTTGAGCCTTGATCAGTTAAAAATCGTTTTGGAACGCCGTGTCTAGGAATTACTTCGCGCAATAATAGATTTGCGATGGTGACTGCTTTTATATCAGACACTGCAAACGCTTCAACATACTTAGTAAAATAGTCCATGAAAACAACGATTTGATCATTCCCAGACGTCGAACGAGGCATATGCAGACAATCACACACAATTAACTCAAACGGTGCTGAAACCTCAATGGGCTGCAGAGGTATGGCGGTGGGATTATTCGCTACCTTACGCTGCAAACACACCTCACAATTCTTACACCATGCATGCACATCATTCTCCATTTGAGGCCACCAGTAATGGAGCTGAATGGCGGGTAAGATTTTTCGCGCGGAGAAATGGGCTTCAAAGATGGAATCGTGAAATTCGGTTAAGATGAAACTACGAAGCGATTTTGGAATGACAAGCTGATGAATGGTATTAGCTGCGCGCTTAGGCTGAAATCTGCGATAGAGAATTTTATTTAGCAAGAAAAATTTGTTGTGATATTTATGTGTTGTTAAGTCGTTGAGCGATTCACGAATTTTGTTTAACTCTTCATCTTGACGTTGTTCAGCAAGGAGTTTAGCAGGCAACAGAATTTCTACTTTTTCAGCTTCAGATAAAGTGATGCGTTCATAAAAGACTGGCGGATGATCTTTTTGCGCAGCTTGCTGTTTTGGCGCGATGGTTTGTTGTCTTATATCAGATGGTTCGTTGTCGTCGTCAGATTCAGACGCTTCAGATTCGAGGTTAGCGATGTTAGCAATGGGTTTACGTTCGAGTTTATAACGTTGTTCGTCGCGATCGTACTTAGGATGACGTGATAATAAGTCCGCAGCGCAGTTATATGCGCCTGGTACATAAACAACCTCATACTCATATTCCTGCAATTTTAAACCCCAGCGTCTTAAACGACTGGAAGGATCTTTTACATTTATGAGCCAAGTAAGCGCCTGATGATCTGTTTCTACGATGAATTTTTTACCATAAAGATAATGCCTATAATGCTTAATTGCCCAAACAACCGCTAAAGCCTCCTTCTCAGAAGTGGCATAGTTACATTCGGCCGAGTTTAAAACACGGCTAGCATAACCAAGGATGAAACGATTTTTAGATGGAAGATGTTTCTGCGTAAGAATGGCACCTAGCGCGTAATTGCTTGCGTCGGTTGTCACTTGTCAGTATGAATTGATGGTCATTATCGAACTTAGGCAACTGCAAAATTGGTGGTGAAGTAAAGACATCTTTAAACGTTTGAAAAGCTTTTTGATGTTCTTAAGTCCAAAGAAATTCCGTGTCTTTCCTTAATAAACGAAAAAGAGGTTTTGCGATTTTCGCGAGATCTTTTACAAATTTTTTGAACCATTGTACGAGACCAAGAAATTTCTGCAAAGCTTTCACCGTTTTTGGAACTGGAAAATTGATCAAATCTGCAATTTTAGTTAAGTCAGGAGCAATACCTAGCGAACTTATGCAATGGCCCAAAAATTGGACTTCTGCATGAGCTAGATGACATTTTTCTGGTTTAACCCTTAAGTTTGCGTTTTGTAACGCGCGGAAGACATTTTCTAGATCTTTAAGATGCTCTGAAAACGTGCGCGAAAACACAATTATATCGTCGATATATACGAGACAAGTTTTCCAATTTAAACCAGCGAGAACGAGCTCCATAAGGCTCTGAAAATCCACAGGGGCGTTTTTTAAACCAAAAGGTAACACTTCGAATTTGTAGTGACCTACAGGACAGATAAAAGCGGTTTTTTCACGCGATTTTTCGTCAAGGGGAATCTGCCAATACCCAGATTTTAAGTCTAGCGTACTAAAGTAAGCTGCAGACCCTAGGGCATCAAAATAATCGTCAATTTGAGGAAGGGGGTAAATTTGAGTTTTTGTCACATCATTCAGTCGGCGATAATCCACAACTGGGCGGAGGGAACCATATTTTTCCCAATTAAAAACAAAGGACTGGCCCAGGGGCTTGTTGTTGGCCTTATGACTTTTTCCGCAATCATTTTATTAATTATTCTTTGCATGGCTTGTCGGCGTGCATGTTCAACACGATAAGTTTTACCTACAACAGGAGGACTATCCCCTGTGTCGATATGATGCTTAACGAGCGGAGTGCGACCGAGTAGTTCGCCTTTTAAAGCGAATATCGAATTATATTTATGACAAAGATCACAAATTTGCTGTTGTTCCTTAGAATTAGCGATGCAACCCTGTAAAGCCTTATTTATCAAGGAAAAAGTTCGGGCGAGCGATCGTCTGAAACAGAAACATGAGATACGACCTCAACATCAGACGTTAGCGATCCAATTAGCTCTCCAGTGTCGACTTGAACAGGCGATTTTGAGATGTTACATAACCGCAAAGGAAAAACTGAAACTGAGGTGTCGACGATGGCAGGGGCGACAAAAAGTGAACTTTTGCGCATGAAATCTGGATCGGGCTCAAAAAGTGCAATATCAGCATCGTAGGAACCATGACTTATATATGCAGGTGTTATTAATTCGTGGCGTGGCAAAATCGTGATGGGCTCTGAAATTGAAACATGCACGCAGATAGGACATGCGATTTTAGCGTTTGGATTGGTACGAAACTGCAATTTTTCGCTCGGTGATAAGAGATTTAATTTTATACTGTTTATGAATGCGCAATCTTCGATGGGATTTACCCAGAGTAATGCGGAACGGCAAAAATCAAAACCGAGAAGCATGTCTTCTGGCAATTTATCGATAATAGACACTAACGTAGGAATAGAATGATCTGCGATAGTTATAGTCATATTAAAATTAAAGCAAACAACTACTGTTGTGTCACCTACACCGTGCATGACTTTAGACGTTTGTTTCGGAGGTAACCTGAAACCATAGTCTTAAAAATGCTGCAGTAGTCATCATTGTGACTTGCGAGCCAGTGTCAATTAGTGCCGGGATTTTTACACCATGAATTTCAGCCAAAATAGTGGGTAGATTTGTACCTGCATGACTAACTATCGGAATTTCAGAATCCTGATTTAAGGTGGGGGATGATGTCATTTTTTCTAAAACCGCTAATCTTCGTTGCAATCTATCATATTCTTCCAAAAATGCTTGGGATGCAAAATTTTCTTCCCGCTTAATTTCTTCAGATTGATGACAAGTAACCATGTTTGCATTTTTCTTAGGCGAGTAGGGCGGTTGAGGCGGGGGATAATTTACAGCGGGCTGGTAATCCGCTACATATGTGACGTTAGGGGGATAATTTTGCGGCACAGAACGATAATTGGAATTATAGTACGTATTACGTTGTTCTGGCGGATAAGTCACATAAGGATTATTTTGGCGATAGTCATAAGATTGCATGCGATTATTGTAAGGCTGATTTTGATAGTTTTGGCGATAATTTGGCGCGTAGTCGTTATAGCTTTGCCTAAAAACTGGACGCGAGCGTCTAGAATCAAAACTTGCGTCAAAACTTTGCGAGATTGGTTGACGGTTTTGGCTTTGATCGCGATATCTAGGCTTAGACTGAGGTCGATTATTATAATTTGAGCGCGACGATGAGCGATTACGATTATTCCAAGAACGCGACTGACTACGTTGACGCGCGGCTGGTTCGAATTTTGCTTGCTGTGCATTTTTGTCAATTTTGCGCTGTCTCATCTTTTTAAAACATTGTTCATCAACATGACCCGTGCGCTTACAAAAATCGCAAAATTTACGCGCTGTAGATTGCTCATTTTTGGGGCGTTTTGATCGAGAAAACGTCTTATTACGCGAACGATCAGGATCAGCATTATTAGAAAAACGAACAGGTTCCTTAGGAATTGCACCAGTAGTAGGATTGGCAATGGTCGAGACATAAGGCGTTGGCGCTTTTTTCGCTACAAGTTGGCGAGCTGCGTACTCTGCGCATTTAGCATTATGCACAAATTCATGTAACTCAGCTTCAGGCGCGCGTTGATAAGCTGCAGTTGAAATTTCAGGTAGCATACCGCGCTTTAATTGATGGCGAAGCATTTCGTTAAATTGCTCAGAGTCGGTTTCAATATGAGGTCTAGCGCGCCTTAAATGTTTGTGAAGCGCGAGATAGTAAGCTTGAACAGACTCATTGGGCTGTTGCTTACGGTCAAGAAAGTGGTCATATAACGTATCGTGATCGAGAGGACGAAATTCCGCGATCATAGCATACTTAGTCTTAGTATAAGAATTACGCACTTCTTGAGGTAACGCTTCATACAAATTTAATGCATAGTCGTCGAAAAATGATGAAACAAATTCAGCTCGATCTTTTTTATCAATTTTATATATTTTTGCCAATCTTTCAAATTCACTGAAAAATTTCCGAATATCAGTTTTTTCAGCCTGAAAAGATTTCCTAGCAGCTACTGCTATATGCATTTGCTGTATGAAAGGACCGCGATTAATGGCTTCAGCAACAGATGATTTATCGCGCAAAGAAGACGAAGAATCTGAATTATGGCGCGAGCGACGAGAACTGCAATGCGAACTTCCTCTGCGGCGCGAGCGATGCGAATCTTCCTGCTGCGAAGAGCTAGAGTCCTCATCTGAAAATCTGACATGGCGCTGGCTGGCTGGCGGCGCGACTATATTGTCCCTGATTGGCATGGAGTCGTCGTTAGGATTGGCTAAATTATTGTGCGCTGAAAAATTATCGCTCCTGAAATGCGACGCGTGCTGCATGAGGCGCTTTCCGCGTTAGGAGGAAAATACTGCAAAGGCGGCGGATTTAAAGAAGGATGTTGCGTATTATTTACAGTATTAGGCACAAATTCAGGCGCTAGCTGATTTAAAGGGCGCTGCAAAAATTCTGAAAAAGTAGGCGCGTTTTCAACACTTTGCTGATTAAACGCGTGCTGCAAAGAATGCACAGAATTAGATAAATTATCCACAGAAAAAGGGTGTTGTACATGCTGCTCACGCATACGCGACGATCTAAAATCAACAGGCATACGATCACTCATAGGTAAAATAGGCACAGATGTCCTTTCAGACGCGAGTATAACCTTAGGCTTAGGATTATTAATCGTAGGCCGAATGACAGGTGATGAATTATCAAACTCGGTTTTGTTATTTACCGTCTGTTCGACACGCCGTTTTGGTAATTCAATAGGTACATGATTAATTACATTTTCGTCGTTATGAACTCGCGAAGACTGATTAGCCTCAGGGCGAGCAGAAAACGTAGCCGTAGACCGGTTATTAAGTTCCTCACGTATTTGGCGCAATTCTTGCGCATGCTGAAACTGCATTTTCTGAATATTCTCAAGAATAGCTGAAAGAATTTGTTCAGAATTTGACGAATTAGGACGAGTTTCATCCTCATTTTGCTTTTCAGATGCATTACTTTCTACATCAAAAGTTCGATCAGGTAAAACGGCTTCGTTTTCCATCTGGTTATTGTCGTTAGTCGCGCGCAAGTTAAGATCATTATTAACTATCATTGCGTCAAAATTTACTTCAATTTGTGTATCAGCAGAATTACCGGTTCCGGAATGGACGCTGCCGGTTGTAGACTCGTTATCAGAAGGGATAATAGAGGTATTATTTGCCGAAGGGGGTGAAGTAGTATTATCAATCGCCGAAGAAGTGGTTTGATCAGGCTGTAATTGACGCGCAGGACAGGCTATAGGCGGCACCTTTTTAGCTGGAGGGGTACGTAAAATTTTCTTACCACCTATTTTAAAAATGGAACGTTTGAAATATGAACGTTAGGTAAAAGAAAATTTTTCTCCAAAAATCGGCTATCTTAAAATCTGAAAAAATTTTTTCGAATTGGACCCCTCTAGGTATGGGTTTTTGCTGAAAACGTACCTCTATATGCCAAAATAGCAACGAGTACGAAAGAGAGGCACAAAAGAATTTATGAGCGTGGCGAAAGGCGAAAATATTTCGCTTAGTCGAATAGGTATATAGAGAAAACAAAAAAAATACCAGCAACTTTACCACAAATACAGAATTTCTTTGCCGCGAACGCTTAACTTATCTGTGCACTGCCGCGACGCGGACGATACGATAAAAATATACGAGCAAAACAATACACATTTTTAGAATGCCGAATTAAATATTTTTGGGTAAAGAAAATATTATGTATTAATTTAAATGATGACAGACACCGGATTGGTTGTCTCGAGCAACCTGAAGGGGAAACTCCAGTGTAACTTCTGAGGGCTTTGCCCGCTTTCAAGTTGTTGGAGTATCTTAGCGTGCGCAAATGAGTTGGCTGATTAAGTACTTGAAGTATGTACGGATAGCTAAACTGACAGCACGCCGTCAGGACAGATACCCAACACACAACAACTAAGAAAGCAACAAACCCCAATGAAGTACCTTTGGGGCTTACCTAAGTACCTATGCTACAGCTAGCGCTGGTCAAGAAGCTGCGGTAAAAACTTGCACTCTTCCAAAATGACCCTGAATACCTAATACCTAAAATCTCCACGGACGTAATTGGTCCGGTACCTATGGAGATTATGGGTTGGAGATGCCGACCGCAAATCTTAACCAGGAGTAATTAGATAACCCCGGAATTTGCCCTAGGTCCTTGGACCTCTGTAGACCAAAAGAAATATTTTTCGCGAAAAGAGTAGAAAAGGTTTCGCACTAGATTACCTATGGCGAAACAACTTATAGATTTCGGTTCCGATAGCACTCTGTACCTAAATCACAACAACAAAGAGCTCTAATCCGGGCTGTCATCCACTATAAAAATTATGTAATAATTTTTATAGATTTTTGGTTTGAAAGAGGAATTGTAAATTTTGCACAAAATGATAAATAAAGATTTTACCCAACGAAATCCGGCAAGAAATAGTATTATGGCCGGCCTAGTCCCAATTCCTGACTGCTTGCGATATAATGCACCCCTAAGCAGTGAATTTTTGTGCTTTTACCGAATTAAAACAATGTACAATAAATGGCGCTAATAAAGTCGGAGATGACACGCCGCAAAACCAAAGGCCCAACTGCCACAAATTAACTAATCAGACTAATAATCCTAAGGGGGATTGGCCCACAGTAATAGAAGAAGAAAATATTGTAAAATGTGTTTATGGCAAAAATTGTGTGCTTCTTGCACATAGATTTTTCAGGTCTCCGCACAGGCTCAACGTGAATAGCGGTCATGTCGCCTACGTTTTAAATGTGAAAAGTGATAGGGGACTTGTGGGGTGTTCCACAGTAAAAAGGTCGCATCATAGTATCCCTCGCGACACCTAGCGACAAGAGTCCAACCAATTGACACTGCGTGGTCGGAATGCCTCCGCATGTCATATCGTCGATCTGAAAATATGGGTGGGTCGCCAAAGCGGAAACAAATGACCGGATGGTCGTAATTGGCGCACTAATGTGCGCAAAGGCCGTACAAGTAACGGCACGTGTAGATACACTATCTACATTATTAATAATAATAAAAGCACCGAAATTCTGGGGAGTGCAAGATTTTTCAAAGGTGAAAAAATTGCCTAAAAATGGTGGTATGCACACCTGGGCGCGAGGATGGGGATTCGGGGTATGCACCCCCTCCCGCCAAAAAGCAGAAGACACCACTCCAGAATCCAACTTTTGAATCTTGTTTTTTCACAATTTTTTAATGCTAATGGATAGTGCTCAGAGAGAAACGCTGAAAATGGTTTTTTGCCATATTACTATTTAAAAGATATTTTTTGACCTTCGAACAATCTTGCACCCCCCTCATAGAATTTTGGTGCTGCCCACGTATGGTGGTATAGCGAAAAAACACCCATTTTCAACGTTTCTGATCGAGCACTATTCGTTGGCATCAAAAAATTGTGAAGAAAAAACAGGAAAATTTCAAAAATTTTATTCTGGGGGAAGGGAATTTCGGTTTCTGGGGGGTCCATCCATACCCTCTCTATCACGCCCACGTGTGGTGAGAGCTGTGTGAATTCTCTTAAGTCTGCATTGTACAGCGCATGCCCTGACAATCCTTTGAAATCGCATTAGATCGGCTTTCATTCTGAGAAAGAAAACAATAACTTAGGTACCAGACCTGGGCGTTAGGAGGGTTTGGGGGTACGCAACCCCCTCCCCCGAGAAACCAAAATACCCCCCCCCAGATTTCAATTTTTGAAAATTTTTTCGTTTTTTCGGCAATTTTTTTGATGCAATGGATAATGCTCAATGAGAAACGTCGAAAAAATGGTGTTTTTCCGCCATGCCACCAGTTTAAGGCCATTTTTTTACCTTTGAAAAATCTAGCATCCAGAATTTTGTTGCTGCCCACGCATGGTAGGTACTAAATATTTGAATGTATTCGATCAAGTTAATTGTTTTCAATAAAATTTTGAAATTTTGAAATTTAGCTATCGAATAGTCTCTTGTTTGCCAAAATTTTGTCAAATTTAAATCATTATTGAGGAAGTAATAACTGAAAATGATGCGGATAGTTACTCGGCTAATATACAAAAGTATCATCATGCTGTATGCAATAGGTTTTTATTGATAAGCGTCAAAAATCAATAAACAAGCTTAATAATATCGAAAGCAAAAAGCGATAATACAACGAATAGCATAATTACATAATAAGTGAGCATCGTGTCGCTATTAAACGCGAGAAATAAATTTTGCGCCGCTTTGCAGAGCCCATGCATTTGGAAGCTGCTTCCGATTATGCTAAGGTGGAATTAAATTTATACAAGAAAGTTTTCATTCTTGAAAAGAGCAAAATAATTAGCAAGATTTCACGAATTTCTGGTATTTTTCGAAATTATCCCAAATCATCACTTCGTAAATAATTATTCCTTAACTACACAGTAATCAACGCACTAATTTGACACAAAATTAGAAGATAAATTTCAGCCTGTCGTCACCGCACCTGGGCGTGGGGGGTTGGGGGTATGCACCCACCCCCCCCCCCCGAGAAACCACAGTACCACCCCCCAGAATTCAATTTTTGAAGTTTTTTTTTGTTTTTTTCGTAATTTTTTGATGCCAATGGATAGTGCTCGATTAGAAACGTTGAAAAATGGTGTTTTTTCGCCATACAACCATTTTTAATGGCCCACGTATGGTCGTCACCATAGGTGGGCAGCACCAAAATTCTGGAATGGGGGGGTGAAAAAATTTTCAAAGGTCAAAAATGGTCTTAAATAAGGTAGTATGGCGAAAAACACTATTTTTCGACGTTTCTCATCGAGCACTATCCAATGGCATCAAAAAAAGCAAAAAAGTTTCAAAATTGAATTCTGGGGGGAGGTATTTAGGTATTTTGATTTCTGGGAGGTGCATACCTCCACGGTGTGTAAAGAAATGAACTTTTTCGGACCAAAATCATACGTGGGCAGCAAGAAAATTCTTGGGGGCTTCCAAGATTTTTCAAAGGTCAAAAAATTGCCTTAAAAGTGGTGGTATGGCGAAAAAACATCATTTTTCGACGTTTCTCATCGAGCACTATCCATTGGCATCAAAAAATTGCGAAAAAAACGAAAAAAATTTAAGAATTGAATTCTGGGGGGTATTTTGATTTCTGGGGGGTATTTTGGATTCTCGGGGGGTACATACCCCCTAAAACCCCCCACGCCCAGGTGTGACCAAAATGACCTCAAAAACTGGTAGAAACGCTAAAATAGCATTAAAACTACGTATACAGTTTCCGATCAATTTAAATTAGAGAAAATTTTCAATTTTCATCCGTTTTTTGCCTTCGTTTTGCCTCATTTTCCCGAAAAAATTTTCCCTTTTTCCATTCTGCGATTTCAGGCAGGTCTGGTCACTATGACCTTTTAGAGGCCAGTTTAAAATGTTATTTCTAAAAATGCTACTTATAACCATACGTGGGCAGCAAAAAAATTCTGGGAGGGGGTGCAAGATTTTTTGAAGGTCAAAAAATGGCCTTAAAAATGGTGGTATGACGATAAAAACACCATTTTTCGACGTTTCTCATCAAGCACTAAACATTGGCATCAAAAAATTGCGAAAAAAAAACGAAAAAAATTTCAAAAATTGACTTCTGGGGGGAGTATTTTGATTTCTGGGAGGGGGGTATTTTGGTTTCTGGGGGGTGCATACCCCCCAATCCCCCCACGCCCAGGTGTGCTTATAACTACAATAATTAATTACAATAATTAATGCCTCTTGCGATATTCTATATCCGAAGCAGCATTTCGCTTATCACGTCTTTGATCTTGGCACGCGTTTTCATTTACATATTCTTCGAGTTCGGTGTAAAACGAGTCATCGGAGCAGAATTGTTGCATCGCAGTAATTTCTACGAATAGCTGCCTATCGCTAGGCACCGCCTCCATACCAATTTTATTGAAATACTAAATAAAATAAATACATAAAAACAATTAATGATTGAATGATTGGATAAATTATGTAATAAGCAAATAAATCAATAAACTGATATCTTTACATACGAGCATAGGTGGGCAGCATCGAAATTCTGGAGGGGGGATGAAAAAATTTTCAAAGGTCAAAAAAGGTCTTAAAAGTGGTCGTATGGCGAAAAAAACACCATTTTCCGACGTTTCTCATCGAGCACTATCCAATGGCATCAAAAAATCGCTAAAAAAGCAAAAAAAATTTCAAAATTTGAATTCTGGAGGGGTATTTTGATTTCTGGGGAGTATTTCAACTTCTATGGGGTGCATACCCCCAAACCCTCCACGCCCATGTGTGCATACGAGTATACGTAACAAAAATCAAAATTTTAATAATTAAATTTATGTATAAACTAATGAATAAAAATTTTTAAAAAATTTTCGAACTAAAAAACCGCAATTTTTATCAAAAATTTATTTCTCTACGTACGTTTTCCGGGAAATAAAAATTTTCAACCCCAATTTCGATAAGTTCTTTGCGTTTAATCTCAAACCAGCTACTTTTTTTATTTTTAGAAATTTTATTTTTCTCCTTAAAACGGACCCCCCAAAATTTCAATCATTCATTTCGTACTTTGACCAAATTGTAGCAATCGCGGGCCAGAAAAATTAAACTTTTCGGATGAGACAAATCCATCGACTGGGCTACGTCGATGACGTAGCAGTGACCTTGCCAATACAACACGTTAAATTCGCTAAAATCGCCGTGAATCAAGTTGCATTGCGAGTACATCAATTTTATTGCCTGAAACGTAAATAAAAATAAATAAGGTAAAAAGTTTTACACCAAACTGCCAATTTGAAAAATTAAAAAGACTAGTAAAGTCAGCCAGAAAAACAAAAACATTTAAAACATAAGATTGAAATATTATACAAAAAATAAAATCAATACTCGAATTTGCGCTATATAAAATGGAACAAATGCATTTTATAGGTCCGTAAAAAAGGTCTATTCGGCTGCCAGACTTACTTTTTTACGACGTTCAAAGGTAAGTAACGCGGAGCCTAACATTCGAGAGCTTGAATGGGCAAATTTGTTTTTTTTTATTCGAAAGTACCCGTTTTTTCGGTGCTCTGCGCCAAACATCCGTTTTTGACTACGTTTTGTTAATTTTATTGAATTTTTCTTCAAAAAAAACTCTTTTTAGATTTTACTTTGTAAGGCCCGAGTGACAGAACGTGGACGGGAATTCTCGGGTTATATAACTTGAGTTTAAATTTAACCTTAGGTTAAGTCTAACCAGCATGACACAAGGTGGCTTAAAGTCTGGTAAGCTAATCTAAGGTTAAAGCTAGGTAACCCGACTTTTTATTACTTTAACCAGAGTTAACGCCTATTTTGCAATGCTGAACATACATACACCATGGCAGTAAATGCGCGGTCGAATTGCAAAATCATATACTATGAGCATGCTGTGAACCGCTCAATGACCACGCCATGTTGTACCTACATATATGTTCAGTAAAGAAATGCTGTAAGACTGAATAGAGAAAAACATTCGGCTAGCCAGCCTGGGCTTTCTGGATACCGGCCTAGCGTTGCGTAGTTTGTATATACGATGGAATGGAAATAAGAGAAATAGAATAAATCATACTAACAAACATACCTGTGCGTGCGGGGTTGGGGGTATGCACCCCCAGAATTCAATTTTAAACATTTATTTGTTTTTTTTTCGCAATTTTTTGATGCCAATGAATAGTGCTCGATGAGAAACGTTGAAAAGTGGTGTTTTTTCGCCATACAACCATTTTTTTGGGTCATTTTTTACCTTTGAAAAATCTTGCATCCCCCCAGAATTTCGGTGCCGCACACCTATGCGAAGAAATATAATTAGTGAAGACATAAAAATGAACAAAGCAATTAAAAATAGAATAAGATGTCAGAATAAAATAAGATATCCCTCAATCTGAATCAGTGTCTAAACGATGTGAATATCTTTTGTATATGTTAGAAATAATTTGGAAATAATTTGAGCTCTTAAATTTTTTTGACCAATAGCGTTAGCACCACATCTGAGCGTGAGGGGTATGCACCTCCCCCAAAAAACAAAATACCCCACCCCCAGAATTCAATTTTTAAATTTTTTTTGTTTTTTCACAATTTTTTGATGACAATGGATAGTGCTCGATGAGAAACGATGAAAAAGTGTGTTTTTCTCGCCACACTAGCATTTTTAAGGCTATTTTTTGACCTTTGAAAAATATTGCACCCCCCCCAGAATTTTGGTGCCGCTCACCTATGGTGAGCACTGATTTTCCTGTTTGCTCTACATTTGAAACAGTACCGATTAATGCCTCAACTCAGCGGAATCAAAACATATATGGCAAGTAGTGATCGACCAGGGCCCCGGCCCCGGCGATTCCCGGCCATTTCGGGTTCCTCCGGTCCCGGCCGGGGCAAGTCTCAAAATTGACCGGAGGCCGAGGAAAATTTATTGCATTTATTTAGTTCTTTTATAGTCTGATAACAACTCCGTTCTTGTTTCTAAATAAATCAGATAAGTCATCTGATTACTTTAAAAAACCATTTGATCATTTTTCATTAGTTTAAGCTGACTTTCTGCGATTGCCAATGACTGAAGCAGTTAATCTGTTTTTCGCAAGAATTTCTCCGAACTTGTTCTGAGAAATATGTTTCAAATCAATCGGTCTACATAAGTCCGAGCTGTTTGACATTTGATTTGCCAATGCAAACGCCACAGCAGGAGAATCAAACGAACTGGGTCTGGGTTTGGAAACCCAAAAGCGTAAGAACTTAGGTGACATTCACACAGATGTATATCTGCTGAAAGGCTCAAAGTTTCACGACTTTCTGCAATTATGTCGATATGCTAGAATTTTGCTAATTCAATGTAAACATTTGGACTGAAATGCAGCAAAAGAGAGTAATATTTAAACAAACTGCCCACAAACTTTTTGAAAAAAAACGAAATGATTACTTATCTTTTCATCGCTGTTCACCTTAGTTGGGCAAGGTACAGGTGGCCAGCATAGGTGAGCTGCAGCAAAATTCTGGGGGAGGGCGCAAGATTTCTCAAAGGTAAAAAACGGTCATAAATATGGTGGTATGCATAGGTGGGCGGCACCAAAGTTCTGGGGGTGCAAGATTTTTTCAAACGTCATAAAATGGCCTTGAAAGTGGTGGTATGGCGAAAAACACCATTTCTCTACGTTTCTCATCGAGCACTATCCATTGGCATTAAAAAATTGCGGAAAAAACGAAAAAAATTTCCAAAAATTGAAATATGGGGGGTATTTTGATTTCCGGGAGGGAGTATTTTGGTTTATCGGGAGGGGGTTGCATACCCCAAACCCCCCACCCCAGCCCAATTATGGTGGAATGGCGAAAAAACACAATTTTCCAACGTTTCTCATCACGCACTATCCATCGGCATAAAAAAATTGCGAAAAAAATATAATTCTGGGGGAGATATTTTGGTTTCTGGGGAGGAGGTATTCGGCAAGCTGGGGGTGCATACCCCCCGCCCCAACCCAACGCCCAGCCCACGTGTGGTGGCCGGAGGGGGTATAATTCAAAAACGGTTCCATAGTAAAGATAGGTCATTACATGCTTTTTTAACACATATATACGAGTACGTATTGATATTGTTATATTAAAATGTTATCTTGAAGTCGTAATGTAGATATCAATTTTAAAATATTTTGTTCTAAAAAATGTCAATTTCGAACGATATGTTAAGTGGATAAGTCACTATTATGTGACAGACAATTGCCAAGATGTGCAAGATTTTGGAAAAATTAATGCTTTTGCAATTATCTGACCAAGTTGACTGAACTTTTGGTCAACTGCGCTGAATTTTTCTACTATCTTAATCAAAATTCTAATAGCAGTAACTTATGTTTCACCAAAAGCGCCTGACGGTGCCAGATTTTTCAAAATCTGAAGGAGAGGTGATACCCTCCCTCTCTATGCCTTTGAGTGCTGCTCGCAAAAGTCAAAACTAGTGGATTCGTTCGGAATTTCATCATGTCAGAATTTTGAACGGATAGATTTAATACCCCAGAATAGCGGAAGCGACACCCTGCTCAGTAAATCTTTCAGAGTCAGAAGATATGTTGGAGAATCAAGAACAGCAACTATTTTTGAACTCGGGCAACCACTTTCTGAGCCAAAGCAGCCACGTTTCAAGGCTGGATCACCATTTTTGAACCACAAAAGCCAATGCACAAAACTGGACAAGCAACTCTCACGATGGTTATTGGACGATCACTTCTGGATCCAGAGCAACCACCTTCTATTTGGAAAGATAAACGGGGAGAACCATTGACCATTACATTGCCCGGGTGTGGTTAAATAACATTAATTTACCATTTGTGGATAAGCTAAATGCCAAGCGCGTGCCGCCTGCTACAGATACACATACTTGCTTACTTTGCAAATACATATATATTTATATTGTATACTACGCTATGATGGGTAAACAATATACCACATACTTAATACACTATATACTATAGTATATTATACCATGTGACCCCGGTCTTCGGCCCCGGCCTAAAAAATGCCCCGGTCGATCACTACTGGCTCACATCGTAAGAAATGCAATAAGATGTGTAGATACGCCGAATTTTAACCTCGCTAGAAGCAGAGTGAAAAATCCCGGCTTAGATCGACCATTTTTAACCCAACGTTTGCTTGAGTTGCTGTCTGTCATACCGACATTTAACGCTAGATAATACCCGACTGTAACCTCGACTTATGTCGAGTCAACCCATTTTTCCTCATACCAAAAAGAGTCTAATTCGAAATTTTTGCCAGACTTTCTCGACTTTAACCCGAGTACCCACGTTCTGTCATTCGAACCTAGCCTATCTACCATAAATGGGCGGCAGCCAAATTCTGGGGTCCGATGGGGCCAAATGCCAAAAATAGCACCAAAATTTAATCATGGAGTCTTTCTATTTGACCCCCCCAATCCCCATGCCAACGCGTATTGAATGCCCGTTGTTTTAGAGCCCAAAAAGCAATTTAGAAAAAGTTTTTAGGGCTAATCCTCGAAGAATTCTATTATGGTATACAAATGAGGTTAACCCCGATTCTATTATTTTTCAAGCTTAGCAAAAACTAATTTTTTCGCATATTTTTTGAGATAACCGGAAAATGCGAACCCAGGCCTGAATTTGGCTATTTTTCGATTTTCTCAACGCGCCTAACCTTTCGGCATTTTTCTACTTTGAATTTCGAAAAAATAATTAGCATACTGATTCGAAAATCAATTTTCCGCTAACTTATCATTATAAGATTTACCGAATCCCTAATGAAAACTGTGTTTCATATTTATTAGCTTAAGGCTTCGAATAAATGATTATCGATGATGGGAGGAAAAAATCTTTCATTGGGATTTCGGTATTTAACATGTAAATATTCATTTAGAGCCCTTTAAAAAACGCGAATCGTCTAAAAAATATAGCGCATAGCAAACATTGCTCGTAGCAATGACAAAAAATCACAAAAATAATTTCAACTTAAAATGCATTCATGCAGTTTTGCTGCACTTGAAGGCTCATCTTTGACTGTATTGCGGAGCTATCACTGTTTTTTGTGCGAGCCTCTTTGTACATGTACAAAGATCTCCGGAAAAGTTAGTACGAGCGAAATTCTTTTTTGTACATATAACGTATAGATATGCTATTGAATGAACACATTTTTACAAACTAATAGATTGTTATCCGTGACCCGCACGCTTCGCAAAAGGTGTAAATTTGTCCTAAATTCAGCTGGTTATATTACAAGTTCGGCCCGAAACGCAAAAATTTTCATGAGTCTCAGGTTGAAATTATACATAAAATTCGACTCAGTAAGTTAAAATAAAATAATAAACAATAAAGCGATTGCAATGTGCTGAGTGGATCTCATAATAGACCCCAATTTGCTTATGAATTTAATGCAACGCAAGATAAAAGAGTCAATTTTATCTTCAAACGGCAGAAAACAGTTGCAAAGTTGTTTAATAGTTCTTTATTCTGCATAAAATCTTTATAAAACAGTAGAAATAGATGCAAAAGATGCTTAAATCTGTACCAAGATACTTAAAGATAGATCTTGGAGTGTTTAATGCCAGCGCTTGGAGCTAAATACAATGTGATTATGATATTTGGCGCGAAGCGCATAAAAGTTTGAAATTTTTGCTTTAAAAACTCAAAAAAAGTGTTTAAATTACTATTACTTTGCCCCAAAGGTCTTTGTAGTCTTTGTACGTTATTACAAAGATGGCTCTGAAAATCTTTGTACGAGCCTCAAAATCTTTGTCTCGTACAAAAAGAACAGTGGGAGCTATTGATTAGAATGAACGAAAATTTGAAAAATTTCTGATTTTTTAGCTTATTGTGATTGATTTCACTTGCTTACGAGTAAATTTCAAATTCTCCCTATAAAATTCTGCGGATTCTGCAGGTTTGACCGAAAAATCTCTTCTACTGTGCTTTTTGTGAGCTTAAAATCGATGTAATCGAATCCAAAATGACATTTCTTATTCTTTCTGGCGATGCTATCCTTCCTTGAAGTAAAATTTGAAAAAAAATCTAGAAAAATTCAAAAAAACTATATCAAAAATGGCCCGAAAAAAGTCGGCGCTTTTAACCGAGACATCGCTAAAAACGCCTACAACAGAACAGAAAAATTGTATATTCTGGGTAGAGGGGATTTTTCCGGGGGAAGGATGGCTAAAAAACCGGTTAACCCCCCTCAATCACGTATGACTAATGATCAATCAAGCGAGTGAGATTGTGGTTCTCCAGTCTTCACCCGTGCGAAGTCGGGCTACTCCCGAAACTATAATTTCGCCTCTAAAGCTTCTGGCATAAATTTACTTTCTAAAGTATTTTTCCAATGTTATTTATCCATTCCCGTCGCCTGAAAATGGCCCAATCGTAAGCGATGCTTTGTTAACAAATAAAAAATACAAATACAAAAATTCAAACAGAAGAAAAATAAAATGAAATAAAGTAAAATAGATTAACAAATAAAAAGGAAAAGATCTACTCGCCACAAATGTTTACGCTTTAATAAGCTTCTAGAGCTTGTTAGGCTTATATCTTTAACGCTTGGTGGAATGTGAAAGCCCAAGAAATGGAAATAGCCAGCAAGAACCATGATTCGCGCTTACTTTACAGCATCCTGCGAAGTTGTAATGGAAAGTTTAAAGCAACGAGTTCAAACCTCAAAGATCACCATGGCAACCCCATCAAATCACTAACGGGTAAATTAGATAGATGGAAAGAACATTTTAGCCAATTGCTTAACCGCCCACACCCCACAAGCCTAGACAAAAGGCTGATGGAGAACGTGGATCTGAAATTTTCAAGCACAATTAATGATCATCCTCCAACTGAAGAGGAAATCAGAATATCAATAAAAGACTCAAGAACCGGAAGGCACCAGGTGTGGACAACATCCCTGCTGAAGCTTTAAAAGCTGGAGGAGAGGCAATAGTCAAACAACTAAAAGGCGTATACTCGACCATCTGGAACAAAGGCACAGTGCCTCAAGACTTTAAGGACTCAATTATCGTACCAATTCACAAAAAGGGAGACCCAGCTACCTGCAAAAACTATAGAGGAATAAGCCTGTTAGCAACATCTGGAAAACTTCTGACCTCTATAATCCGATCCAGACTACTCAGTGTTAGAGAAACTAACTGCAGGGAAGAGCAGGCTGGTTTCAGGCCTGGAAGAGGTTGCACCGACCAAATATTCACACTTAGGCAACTAACCGAATCGCGCCTACGCTGTAAAAAGGACACATTCTTGGTATTTGTGGATTTTGCATGCGCATTCGATAGCATAGACCATTCGTCCTTATGGTGCGCCCTCAAAAATGAATCAATCCCGCATGCCACACTTAGTATTCTCAAGGCCTTCTACGACGGTGGAATGAGCAGGGCAAAATATTTGGGAAATGTGTCCTCACCATTCTCAATTACCACTGGCGTTAAACAGGGATGCATTATTTCGCCTATGTTGTTCAACGTGACTATGGACTGGATTCTCAGAAAAACTTTCGACGACATGCCAGGTGTACAAGTCGGAGCTAATTTGTCTCTCACTGATTTAGTATACGCCGACGACATTGTATTTTTTGCCGAAACAGCTCAAGCCGCACAAAATACCTTGAATGCGTTACAAGTGAATGCCAACAAACTCGGCCTGACAATAAACAGCGAAAAAACTAAATTTATTCTCACGGGCACACAACCGGCCATATTACAACGATGGCAAACCAATCGAACGGGTGGATGCATTTAAATATTTGGGATCGGTTATCGATAGTGGACGAATAGTAGCAACTAGCGACATCAAAAACCGCATTGGGAATGCCATGTCAGCATTCACTTCACTAAAGAAGTGTTTGTGGAACCAAAAAAGACGTTACCATCACAACAAAAATGAGAATTTTTAATGCTTCCATCAGGACAATTTTGATGTACGGCTCTGAGTCGTGGACTCTGCTTAAAAGCGATATGCACATATTAGAACGTTTTCAACTTCGATGTCTTCGCAGCATTTTGCACATAAATCTACGAGACCGATGGGAGAATGAAACTGTGCTGCAAGTATGTAAAAACCAAACCAGTATCGAACTCTACTTAAAGCGACAGCGGCTCAGGTGGTTTGGACATGTCTGCCGCATGAACAACACCCGACTACCCTATCAGTTAATTAACTCCAAGCGGCCCACGGGGTGGAAAATCTCTCGAGACGCCCCTAAGAAAACATGGTTGACACAAGTGGCACAAGATGTTCAGCCGCTCCACTTCTCAATCATTGATGCCCAACAAGCAGCCTTGAACCGCGATCAATGGCGTGCTGTAATCCGTGATACACTGCCTTTGGCCGCCACAGCTCAACGGTCGTTGCCCTACCAACGTCATTGAAGCTTATGGTGTTTAAGTCAAGTAAGTCACGTCGGTCAAATTTCCGCCCACGCACACGACCGACGTGTTAAACATATAAGCCGAACAAGCTCTATCATTCTATGGATCATATTAAAACGTAAACACTCGTGGCGGATCGCCGTTTAGTGTAAAATGCGTTTCTGATAAAATGGTTGAAAACGCATATATATTAATGAAAATTGAATAAAAAATGGAAAATAAATTTGAAATTTAAAAAGTTGAATATCGAAAATCAAACTTTAAAAATTAAGACCGTTTAAGTGCATCTTCATAGAACGAATGAACCCGAAATGCAAACTGAAAAGCGCAAGTGTAAAGCATGAGTTAAAAAATGCACGGGTTAGAAAAATGCGCAGAAATGTAACCTCAACGCATTCGTCAAATGCATTTTTCATGGCTCTGATCATCCAATTGGACCTCTTTCAATTTAGGAGCCGGAACGCCGTCTTCCCCAATAAACGACATGACCAAAATGTGTTTTCAGTTTCAACTACCGATGGGCAACGAACGCCCGCTCTTCTCATTCTAAGTGACGAAAACCATTAATATTAAAAGATAATCGATTAAATTAATTAATAAATTAATCAATAATTATTTAAACGATAAAAGGCGTACGTACAACGTACCTGTTCAAATTCATAAACTCCTTTTCGGCCCATATTTTCAACACTTTCCTCCTATTTTTGAAACGATAATCCTCTTTGACGTATTCGGCGCGGTTTTTGAAATCGACCAGCATCGTGATGTAAACTTTCAGGGCGCATTCGGCGGGCACCGCAATTTGCGCTTCGGTGCTGCGAGAAAAAACCGGTGTAAATTAGTATTATCACGTCAAATAAGCAAACAAGATTTACAAACTCCACATTGTAAACAAAAATTTGGCAGCCGATTTCGTACGGCTCATCGAATAGACATCCGTCAAAACATTCGCCACGTAAAACGGGGTTGCCCGGGTCACTTTTATTATTCTTTCCAATACCACAGCGTGAGATTTAAATCGAAGGTTACATAATCACTCTCCAAACATGTGATAATAAGAGTATTTTTACGCGTTTTTGCCATTTTTCGTTCAAAATAGACCATTTATTACCCCCTAAAACGACAGGCGAGCCGATTGCCAAATACGACGAGAAAAATTGTTTTCCAACCCAAGAATTTTTGATTTTCCGGAAAATCGTAGAAAAGATGTTGTTAGAAGAGTTTTTAACGATCATTTTGGCTCAACAGTATAAAATTTCCGGCACTCCGCTCCGCGCAACATACTTATTTTTGAATATATTTTTTCAATTTAGTAGATTTTCTTCATACTTTTGCAAATTTTTTTAAAAATGTTTTTATGTTTCAGAAATAAAGATCATCGTCAGAATATTCCAATTCTGCGCGTGTCGGCCGTCAATCCCATGCGAAAATTTTGAGCCGTTTACCATCATTCCTTATTGAAACACTAACTATCTTAAGAAGTAGATAATAAAAACTGTAGATGCCGTTTTCTTTTTTACGCTCCCATTTTGAGCAAGCAACGAGCGCGTAAAGATTACGCGAAGAAATTAATTTTCTACAGAGACATTATTTGATGTTCGATCAGCGTCATTAAGTTGTTGAACAGCTGGCATAAGTGTAGCACCCGGGACCCGTACTTTCTACACTGCAATATAGGTATATAGTACCCGTCACCCGTACTTTCTTTACTGCACTATAAGCATATAGTACCCGTGACCCGTACTTTCTACAGTATGACCCGTACTATCAACACTGCATTGCATAAGTGACAAATAAGTAAGGAATCACCCGAATGAAAAATAGGAAATCAACAGGGTTATTTTTCGCAAATAGGTACAAGCTAACAAATTAGTGTGCGCCAAGTCAAATCGGAATAAGTGACAAAATGAAAAATAGAAATCAACAGGGTTGTTTTTCGCGAATGTGAGCTAGAAAATAGCTGTCAGCTAACAAAGACTGCTTGGATCTGCAGCCTGGACAGCGCCAAATGAAAACATTTAATTTGGACTTTTCCTGGATAAGCGAATAATTTTTATCGCACCCCGCACAAAAAACAGATTCATGAATAATGTGCGTTTCACCGAAATATTTGATGATGCTACGCTTATCTTTTAACTGATCTTGAAGCTCAAAAATATTCATAATTCCGATCCGACTGATAAAAATGATCTGACTGATAAAAATATGTTTTGCTGCAGTTGTGTGTATTTTTTATGGTCATCTCTTTTATTTTTTATTGCGTTGTTTTGTTTGACACAGGTACCGTATGAGCCATATACAATTAGCAGCCAAACGTTACTTACAGAAACTAGTAGCAGCCAAACGCGTATACCTATAATGCAGTGTAGAAAGTACGGGTCACGGGTACTATATCCTTATAGTGCAGTGTAGAAAGTACGGGTCCCGTCGGTACTACACTTATGCCGAACAGCTGCGTACATACATATATGCATATATAGTGTAAAAAATGAATAGTTTTTCCTCTCACGATTTCAGCACATATACAGGGGCGCAAAAAAACATCCATCACGAGCGTTTCGATAACTTTTGTTCCGCAACAGCTCTGACCTTGAGGCCTATTGTACGTAGTTTACGCAAAATTTATCCGGCTATAATTCTGCCGTTTCGTTAGATTATCTCACTCGGCTAAGTCAAAACATTAATTTTTACGGGCGGGAAAATATTTTTTAAACCTCGTTCAATGTTTAAAGCGTAATTAATGAGGATCGACAACGATTGTAATTTTAACTGACCGCTATTTCATGCGAAATCGAACAAGGCAATAAATAACACAGCATGGCGAACAAAACCGATTGAAAGGAATTAATTTTTCAATATAATCATCATTACGTGATCTCTATTTTGTTATACATACGGCTTAAATCCTTAGATTTTGTCTAAAAAGGGATATTGAAAAAATATGCTTTATATTAAAAGTCAGGAAATGTAAGAAAGCGATAATTTAGCGCAAAAATATCAAGTCGGTATTTTTTAAATTGGACGCTCCCTAATCTACTTAATTCATTATACAACGCATAAAAAATTGAACGCTCGTCTAAAAGCGAAAAAACTTTGTCGTCGGCGGATTAAATTTCCAAAAAAAGTGTAAAGAAAACAGTGATTTCAAAAAGTAAACTTCGGGAAATCAGAAATAATAAGATAAATATATAAGAAATGCGACTAATGAGTAAAATTAAAATACTGATTTCGGCGTTAAGCTCGCTTAAGCTCGATAAACGCTTCTTTACTGAGTAAATAAATCGATATGTATATAAATGACGTAATTTTTATCGCAACGTCAAGCCGCTTTTACATTCTTCATTAGACTTTATTCGCATTCGTTGAACGCGAGTAGTCCCGGTTGCTACAGTAAGCCAATCGTTACTTAAACTAATTATTTGAAAATTTCGGTACCTAGTGCCTCCCCTGGCGTGCAAAACGATAGCTTCTTTGCCCGCGGCTATGGTACCCGTAACGGAGTCTAATAAACCGGAATTAATCATCTTATACAGTACGATTCTCGTTTTCATATCCAATGCTAGTTCCTGAAAATAAATTCAACACTAATGAGCGCAAAACTCGAATTAAAAAATGGAACTAAGGGTATTGTCAAGTACCAAAATGAACAAAGTACGGGAAAATTGCCGTCGAAATGAACGAAGGCGCATAAAATGCGGGAAAAAAAGTAGAATTAAGCAGTTTAAAATCGAACCATTTAGATTATCTTTATTTTGAATTGTTTAAGCTTATATGAAGAGACGACTTTTTATTTTTTTAAACAAAAGCCCAAAAATACAAGATTTGCTCGAAATTACGTGAGGGCAAAAAAGCTCAATCACTCTTACTCGTTCGTGTTATTCGCCTAGACTTTACAATCGCGCATATACGTAATTACTTACGCATTTTTCTAGACACCTTCGTTGATGAGCGTATGGGTTTGGGGGTATGCACCACACCTGGGCGTGGGGGAGTTTGTGGGGGGTATGCACCCCCCAGAAACCAAATCCCCCCCCAGAAATCAAAATACCCCCCCCCAGAATTCAATTTTTGAAAATTTTTTTCGCTTTTCTCGCAATTTTTTGATGCCAATGGATAGTGCTTGATGAGAAACGTCGAAAAATGGTGTTTTTATCACCATACCATCATTTTTAAGGCCATTTTTTGGACCTTCAAAAAAATCTTGCACCCCCCCAGAAATTTCTTGCTGCCCACGTATGGTATGCACCCCCAGAAACCAAAATACCCCCCTCCAATTTTTTTGTTTTTTTCGCTATTTTTTGATACCAGGGATAGTGCTCGATTAGAAACGTTAAAAAATGGTGTTTTTTCGCCATACCACCATTTTTAAGGCCATTTTTTCGTTTGAAAAAATCTTGCACCCACCCCCCCAGAATTTTGGTGCCGCCCACCTAGGCCCAATACTAGTTGCCTTATATGTGCATAGACTATCTCATGCATGTTTACGCTTTGATAAGCTTCTAGAGCTTGCTGGGTTATATCTTTAACACGTCGGTCCTATTTCCGCCCACGCACGTCCGACGTGTGACGTGTTAAACATATAAGCCTTAACAAGCTCTATCATCCTATGGGTATATTAAAACGTAAGCACTCGTGGCGAGCACTACGATCTAATTTCTACTTTTGTTCTGTTTATTTATTCCCTAGTTTTTATTTACTTTTGCTTAATTATTTATTTGTTATTTACATTGCCATTTCATCATTTATTTACGTAATCGCCTTGTTTTCATTTTCCCTAATTATCGCGCGCGATCGAGCAAAAATTGCTTCAGTTCGCGAATAGTTATTTATATGAGACGCAAGAGAAAAACTACAGTGCGATTAGTCTTTAAAGAAGACATCCGCCGTATTGGCTTTTTTAAGCTGAAATAAAATGGGTCTCGAAGCGAAAGCGTTCAACTCGCTTTCCGTTAATACAAATATTTCAATATTGTAATCACCGAAGTCGCCTTGTCTTTTTATCCATAATTTTATGCAAACGCTTCTCCTCGCTGATCATGTGAGTTTTCAACGTATTGTAAACGCTGTTGGGCAATTGCGTGTCCATTTTGACCACGTCGCCCGTCAAAAATTCCGGCGGAAACTAAACACGGGGCGCTGGCTTAATCCGCATCCATCAAACGTAAAGTTATACATAAACGGGTGAAGAATTGAATATATAACAAAATAATGCTGATTAATAAACAATCAATTATGATACGCGGCTATTAAATAAGTAATAATAATTAATTATTTAATATAGGAATAATGAAATAAATAATAATTAATAATAGTGACGAGTATTAATTAATATACATAATACGCAAGACGTAAAACTAAATAAAGACAAGAAAAGACAGAATGAGAATTGGAAAACAGTGCTTTTGGTTTTGCCCTTTCGAAAAAAGAGAAAGACTGAAATTTTATTCCTCATAAGCGTCAGAATTAATGGCGTGAGGATGAACCCTTGAATTTCCAAATTTTTCTTTTTTTCCTTATTTTCGAGATTTTTTGACGCCAGTAGATAAAGCTGTATGAAAACTATCGAAAATGGTGTTTTTCTCTCAAAGTTCAGTCGCCACCTATATTTATGTACTTATAATTAGGACCTCCGAAAATTCACGAAAAACGTCTATTTTGAAACCAATCGAATATCACATTTATAAATAACTGTCAAATTATAAAGCATTTCGTATAATTTAATCATCTCGACTTTAGGTACCTATGTACATATATATTCGAAAGTTTGCAATCAAACTCGATACAACGCAAACGGTTAATTGAATAAAAATTCGAAAATAATTACAAAAAGAAAGAATAAAATAAATAAATATAAGAAACGCAAATGACATGATTAAAAAAAATTTAAAGCAAAACGATTGCACGAAAATTGGACCAGCGTCAATTCACTTATATACTTAATACCATACCTGGGCGTGGGGGTTACGGGGGTATGCACCCCCAGAAATCAAAATCCCTCCTTCCAAGAAAAACCGAAATACCCCCCAGAATTCAATTTTTGAAAATTTTTCATCTCGCAAGTTTTTGATGCCAATGGATAGTGCTCAATGGGAAACGTTGAACATTTTTTCGCCATACCATCACTTTTAAGGCCATTTTTTTGACCTTTTGAAAAATCTTGCACCCCCTCTCCCAGACCTTGGAGCCGTCCACCTATGCTTAATACGTATGTACCTCCATAACTCGGTCCGTATTCTTTCTACCGCAAACGACCTTGTCGTGTTTCGTTACGAGACCGCCATCCGATTTTTTAATCACTCCACTGGCACCGAATTCGGGGGCCCGTCTTACTGTAGAAAATTTTAAAAAATCCTTATTTTAAAACGTGATTTTATACATTTTTTTAAATTTTTTATAATATATTATTTTTGTAAACATATTTTGATACATTCGTATTATTTGATATAAATTATTCTTATACATAATTTTATATATTTATCGTAGATACGGTCGAACCTCGATAATAAACAGTCGTATAGTGGGCGCTCCCGCTTAATAAACACCCTTTCCGCCGGTCCCTCCCAAACTACTCTGCTTTATCGCAGTGAGATAATTTGTTTAATAAGCACTCGTTATCGGATAATAAACACGACTCAGTAAGACCGTGGCTGCACGAATACGCGCAAATGACCCCGGTTACTAGACGCTTGTTTAAAGCACGTGACTAAACGAAAGTTATTTCAGTTTGTCACGTAAACCGTTTAGTAAACACGACGCGTTGGATATTAAACATACATTTAACATACGTAACACGAATGTCGAAATATTTGATATTCAGAGAGATACAGTAATGTTTTGCCATATTATAGGACCGGTCTACGACGTTTGGGCGCAGCAGTTTTGGCGCGACCATTTTGGCGCGGCTGTTTTGGCGCAGCGGTTTTGGCGCAAGGACGTTTTGGCGCAGTCATTTTGGCGCAACTGTTTTTGTGTAATTTGATGACAAAATTTAAATGTCCGATTAGGACAAACATGGACAGCTATCTAAGGCGTTTTCATAGCCGTGCCTAGGGAGGTGCGAACTGTGCGGCCGCACAGGGCGCTAAAATTATAGGCCGCTAAAAAGTTGTAGTGCATGCCGTATAGAATTCATTTTTTGGCGGCCCTCTTACAATAATTCGATACATACGTTCAAAAGGATCGATTTTTAGACGTTCTAATGCAAACACAGTCAGTTAAAAATCTTTGCTTGCATTTTTAAGAGAACGCTGACTGAGCTATACTTGTTCTCATTTTTTCCAGACATATTGTTGATTTTTCTGTTGCAATAATGTGTGTCCAGAAAATTGAGTTCGCAGAGAGCTAAAATGTCTAAATTTTCCGGCGCTTTGCACCGAGCCATAGATCAAATGAATTTAAAAGCTTGAATAAGCTGAAATAATCTAGCACTTCACATCACTAGTAATTTAATGCACTATTTGTTCATTGAATAAAAGTGCGCATGCTTGTTGAGCATAAAACTAAAAAGTGCAAAAATGATTGTGTACCAGTTTGTCATTTCTTTGCTTTTTTGTCTTTCTTTACAGGGACACAATCCTATTTTAAATGGAAGAAATGGCCAAATTTTCTTATGTTTTTGTCAGTGATCGTACGGGGAACCCGACCCCGACCCCGAAAAACCCCGGCCTAAACCCCGACCCCCCGACCGGGGGCATGATTTTCGAGTCGGGGTTGAACTTTTGCGGGGGTGAAATATAGCATTTTATTTGTTGATACATGGAAGAATTGTATAAATAGCAAATAAATTCGGAACAAGGACGATTCATTCACCAGCAAAATTAATGTGTTAAACTCGACACTCGCGATATTTCATAAAAAGTACGCCTGGTCGCCATGTTGTTAAGACGTACATACTTGTTCGCATATTTTCCATTATGAAGTGCGCCGAAATTACTGCGGAATCACAGGCGTAGCCGGGGAGGAATGGAGGCACATGCCCCCCGGAATTTTTCAGAAATTATGTTGATTTTTCTGGCGCAATGTGTCCAGAACATTGAGTTTAAAATGGCACAAACGTCAAAATTTTCCGGCGCTTCGCGCCGAGTCATTATTATTTATTGTTATACAGATCCAATGGATTTAAAAAGCTTGAGTCTGTTAAAATAATCCAGCACTTCGCAGTACTTTAGTGATTTAATGCACTATTGGTTCATTGAATGAAACTGCACATGCTTGTTGAGCATAATAGTAAAAGTGCGAAAATGTTTGCGTACCAATTTATCTATTCTCTGATTTGTTTATCTTTCTTTACAAGGACACATAATTCTATTTTAAATGAAAGGAAAGGCCAAATTTTCTTGTGTTTTTGCGCATTTTCTGTCTTCTGAACTAGTTAATAAGAAAGCCATAAATGGGCCTGAAAATGGTAAGAACAAAATTCTAATTGATACATCTTTCAATGACTTATTGGTTGCGACCCGTTGCTGAGCTACATACTTAGCAGAAGTCAAAAAACGCATTTCAGCTCAGAAGTTTTGTGCAGTGTAGGTGTTCATCAATTTTAAGTTTTTTGGACTTAATTAAGAACCGAGATTTTGCCAATTTGCGAAAATTTTAACTTTACGAATTAAAAAATTAGAGTGCTTTTTTACAAAATTTTCGGGGTTCTGCTCTGGATCTCGCTGGTGCGCCTGAGCGCGCCACCCCAGACCCAGCCGTACAATCTCGTTCTGCATGTTGAAAGAGATTTTTAGGAGGACAGAAAAGGTAAAAGGATTAGGAATTTTTAAAAATTTTTCGGCGCTTCGCGCCGCAATCAGTTTATCTGTTCTGTATGAGTTAAGCGGTATAAATTGAGTTTAAAGAGTAAAAACGTCAAAATTTTCCTGCGCTTAGCACCTCCGATTATTGTCTTAGAGGCGGTAAAATATGACTGAATTCCTTGATGCTTTGCACCACTTATGATTTCCGAAGTGTTTGACAATAAAAAGGCATAAATTCTACATAAAAACGGTAAAAATTTCGAAAATTCCCGGCGCTTCGCGCCATTGGCTCCTCTACAATCAGTGCGCCATAGAAAACCGTTATGGAAAAATTGTAGAAGAATACGAAAAAGCGAGCGATTAGTGATTAAAATTGAAAGTAATGCTAAATTGCTAAAACCATGCTAACTTGGAATGAAAATAAAATGTTGAACATAACCAGCTTTATTAGTATGCTCTACAAACAAGTGAAGGTATCGTTTTTATTCTTTTCAAATTGGTGTAATCATGCAATGTTAATTGTTAATCTTCAACCCGACCCGACCCCGAAAACCGGGGTTTTTTCATCCCCGACCCCGACCCCGATCGCGGGGTGAAAATCTGACCCCGTACGATCACTGGTTTTTGTGCATTTCCTGTTTTCTGAACTGCATCTTCTTAATAAGAAGGCCACAAATGGGCCTGAAAGGGTAAGAACAAAAACTTCAATTTATACATTTTTCTATATCTTATTGGCAGCGACCAGTTGCTGCCGCTATGTAATTAGCAGAGGTCGAAAAACGCATTTCAGCTTAGAAGTTTTATGAGATGTAAGAGTTCATCAATTTTGAGTGTTTTTGGGCTCCATTCAGGACCGAAATTCAGCCGTTTTTGCGAAAATTTTAACATTATTATTTGAAATTAAAATGCTTTTTTACAAAATTTGTAGGGACTCTGTCCCGGACCCCGCAGGGAACGCTTGACCGCGTCACCTAAGACCCCCGCAGCATATGTGGGCGGCAACAAAATCCAGGGGGAGGGGGTAGGTGCAAGGTTTTTTAGAGGTCGAAAAATGGTCTTAAAAATGATGGTATGGCTAAGAAATACCGTTTTCAAGGTTTCTCATTGAGCACTACCCACGAATACCAGCTTTAAAAACATGGGAAGATGATGAATCGCTCAAGTCATGCACATGGACCAGACATGTACACTGAGCTAAAAGTTCTTGCTCGATCAAGTCCAAATGAATTAACTTCGCCACTAGCTACTCTTAAATATCTATCAAATGACTTCCAGGATGTTTTCCCGAACCTTATAATTGATTTGAGAATTTTACTTACAATACCTATTGCTGTAGCCTCAGCAGAACGTTCCTTCTCGGAACTGAAATTAATAAAGACATATTTGCGGTCAACTATGACTGATTCTTGTCTAAGTGCACTAGCGATTATTTCAATTGAAAAGGATTTATCATCTTCGTTAGATTTTTTGCAATTGATTGACCAGTTTGCCGCTCAGAAAGCTAGGCAAGTTATTTTGTAATAAAGCACGTCATAATTCACGAAATAGGTAAATTATTTGAGAAAAAACGTACGATACCTACTAAAAATAATGTAGCACAATATTTTGTTAGTAAATTTACAGTAAGATGCTAACTGCGATCATATAGGTACATATGTAAAGGATATACATAAGTGATAATTATGATGCCTATAATACCAGTTTTAAAAATTATGGGGGCCGCCAAAATAAGTTTCGCCCAGGGCCGCTAAACCTCTAAGCCACGGCCCTGGGCGTTTCTATAGACCTGCTCATTTTTGCATCGCGGACATAGTGGAAATTATGGGGCCTTTATACTCGAATTCCTCTTAATACAAATATAAATAAAACATTTGATAGACGGGTCAAAAACAATACTTTCCGATGGTTGTAATTAGACGCTGGCTAGCGTTAAATCCGAAAATTGAATAGAAATTGGAATTTCGATTTATTTCAATTTTGATGTTACAGAAATGGGCTTCTGGAGTTTGCAAAATGTTCTTCTGATTTTTCTGGTGCGAAAAACTGCCAGCCCATAGTGATTCGCATGCTTCGTGACTCAGAAACTTAAGCTTAGAAAAGAAAGCTCTTTTCAACGTTTTGCTCCTGTGGTGATGCATTTGAGAGAACATAAAACTTGCTGCGATATCTCTGACATAATTCCGTTTCCCTCCCTCATCGCTGATTTATTTTCTATGTGCATACACTCATACATCTACAGTCTGTTCCATTCCAAACGGCCTATTTTTGCTAAGGTCTTATTACTTTTTCACTGCACAAATGGCTTCGTCAATTATGCTCTCGTAGCGGCTGGTTGCTTTAAACTCTTATTGCTGGTGTTTAATGTGCTTTGCTTAACACGTGGTACATCTGACGAAGTGCCGCAACAACCTAAAGCGTGAAATATTCTCTTACACTAATAAGTTGTTAAGCGAAAATAGGCCGTTTGGAATGGAACAGATATAGCCTTGCATTTCACTATGAAAAAATCCGCAGAAACTTCTCTGAATACCGAAAATGAGCTGCTTATTTTGCATGCTTCTAATATTCAATCAATTAAACTAATGCTCAGTGCCATGCTAAATGTAAAGCTTGGGAATTCGAGGAGTCAGGCCCAAAAAAGTTTTTAAAAAGCGACTTTTTTGAGCTAAAAGATTATGGGAAACGTCAAAAGTCACCGGTTTTTACGTTTGGGACAATGCTCGTTCTTTCTAAAACATAAAAACATAAGAAAATTCTCGAAGAATTTGAAAAAATCGAGTAAATTGAACGAAATGTAGTCAAAAAATGTGTGTAAGGCACGAAGCGCGACACTTTTGAGCCAAAAACGAGCTGAAAACGATTAAAAATGCACTCTTACAGTTTTTACGAATCGACAATTCTAGGGGGTCGCAGCCATTTTGCGGGGGTCAGTAGCTATTCTAGGAGGTCAACGACCCCATGAACAAGTAGCTACCGCCAAAACTTTGCCATTCCGTCGGAAGAAAAACGGTCAAAAGTGTAAATAAACCCACTATCTGCAAACTTTACGCGTTCCCTTTTAGACACTAGGTCATTTTGAGCTGCGTCAGCCATAGAAGACTTTTCAGAACAGACCAGTACACTCGGAAATCGCCAGCATCCACTGGTTATGAATGATTTTCATTATTGCTCTATTTTCGTCAAATTAGGAAAGTGTAGCGTCCATTCTCACGCAATCACATTTCTCATTATGTACCTATTCATTTTTAAATTTTTTTGTTACCCGGTCTTGCAGGTTAAGTGCCTCCAGCGAACAACCCTCACATACGTATACATAAGTACATATACACACTAACGCTGCACATATGTGCATTGCACCTTACATACATGCACAATGCACATACATGCATATGGCCAGATATCAGCGCATGCATAGCACAGAACGTAACCTACTTACATTTCTATCAGCAAAAGTTAAATCCATACATGCTTGTACCTATCTATGTACATACATATTTACATACCTATACCGGAATGATTTTGTACTGCGTATGCACGTGGTGTGTATGTAACGTACGCGTCTGGTCCTCATGCGCCAAAACGGCCGAGCCAAATCGGCTGCGCCCAAAGGTCCATTCCGTTATAGGATTTCCGAATATAACAGCGCTGTTATGCGGATGGAAATTGATAACTGTCAACTCGAACATAGTCGGTTAGTAAACACGGAACCCCTTGGTCCCTCGGGGTGTTTATAAATGAGGTTCGACCGTATTTACACTTTGTAATTTTAAATAGCAACCCGAATTTGGGGTTAAGTCTTACTGTAGAAAATTTGAAAAAATTCCGATTTTAAAACGTAATTTTATATGTTTCACATATTTTTATACTTAATTATTTTATATAAATTATTTTTACACGTAATTTTACATATTTATCGCAGGTATTTATATTTTGTATATTTTGTACGTATCGTCGTGACTCACAATCTAGCTTGGCGTTTCGCATCTCCTTGACGTCGTCGCTTTCGGCCCACGCGTCGTCGTCGGAGCTCGACGCGGCCAGCAACGTTTCGTCGTCGACGTCGTTGACGGCGGCGGCGCCGGCG
This sequence comes from Mermis nigrescens, assembly GCA_036768485.1. Taxonomy (NCBI): domain Eukaryota; kingdom Metazoa; phylum Nematoda; class Enoplea; order Mermithida; family Mermithidae; genus Mermis; species Mermis nigrescens. The sequence goes on from JAVLUZ010000717.1 coordinate 60,880, forward strand.
ACGGTTGAGCGATATTTTTTGAACGAAAGTTGAATTTTTTCGTTGCCGTTCAATTTTTGTTCCTCCAAATTGAGCAATTTATCGTGCTCGCGATCAAATTGCTCCTGCAGCATTTTGGCCAACAGAAAATCGTTAGCGCACTCGTCGGCGGTGGGCAAATCGAGCGGAAAACGGTCGACCGACGGCGTCGACGAAACGGGCGGCGCCTAAGAAAAACAAAGTCAACCTTACTAAGAATAAAACGTAAACATTACTGGCTCAAGCGATGATGTCATATTTTCGGGCGCACGTAATGCAGACCTATGTATATGCAAGGTGGGCGCATTAAGAATTAGTCTAATTAATAACATCTGCCGCATGGAAGACCTAACAAAAGCTTCATTACTGCAGATCTATGTACAATGATGGCAAAAGATAAAATTGAGGGAAAAATTAAAAATGAATTTGGTTATTATAATATTATTTTTTAGTACCTATTTAAAATTATTTAATCGAAATCATTTAAAAAAGAGAAAAATCAAAAGATTTATATAGGCGCATAATTCATGTTTATTTCATTTAATCTACTTCCTGTTTGGCCGCTTCCTTAGCTCCCTCAATGTTTATGTTCTTAATCGTTGATTTCCCGGAATTCTTTTCCTCTTGCATCTGTAACTCTCGCGCCACCTCCTCGTCCATAATTTCTCGCATGCTAGGGCCCTCCGGCATCGGACTTATTGATGGTTGTTCAGATTTACGAGCCCAAGCATTTGGTAGCGACATAACTGATTCAATTCAACAGAAAATATATTTTACCTGGAAAAAGTAGCACGTAAAGATAGAGGAGTAATGGAGCAGAGGTAATGAAAGTCAAAGTCAACTTGTTTTTAGAAATATTGCTAAATTCCTCAGACAAATAACTGCAGATATTTTAACATTTTCCGAGATTTCTATAGCAAAATTGCTGCAATTTATGGAAAAAATGGCGTTTAGGGTATCGACTTGGATTATTACGACAAGGACATTTTCTAACTAACTTCGGGATAAGGAGTTCATATTTGAAAGCATTAGGTGCGGTCGGCTTTATTCACCGGGTTACAGGCTGTCGAAGTTCATGTGCTTAAGGATAGGCGAAAAGAGAAAAATAGCGTTCTAGTATTAGTATTAATATGTGCTAAGCTTTCGTCAATTTGTGGCGACAGCTATTGCTTGCGGATTCAGATTGGTGCCAGACATGGGCTAAGCCTAAGGCATAAATGAGGCAAAAATTGCTCCGCTCGCTCTGCAATTTTTGCTCCATTTATCTCAGGCTTAGCCCATGCGCTGGCATCAATGTGTATGCACATAACTAAGCCTAAGCCTAACACAATGGTAACCCCGCTCAGTCACAGTCCCCCGCCCGACGCTTCGGAGACTTATCCGAAACATTCCCAAAGGCACAGCTTACTTTCCGTCTATCCTTAAGCACATGAAGTTAAGCAGCCTAACTTGGTCAACAGGCACGTAGCTGGCCCTCCTATTTCGGGGTGACAACACCAATTTTGGGGGGTCTAAGCCAGAAATAGCACAAAATAACGTAAGATAAAACCTATTTTTCCGTTTTTTTCTGAATTTTGGGGGGTCCGGACCCCCCCCCACTTCCCCCACAGCCACGTGCCTCTTGGTCAATAATGCCGACCGCTACCTAGTTCTTTCAAATATGAACTCCCCATCCCAAAATCAGTTAGAAAATGTCCTTGTCGTAATAATCCAAGTCAATACCCTAAACGCCATTATACCCCAATTGTATAAATAGTTTTAACTTACCGCACTTTCATTTATTTTTTTAATAATTAACCTAAATTTCGGTCTTCTGGCAATCAATAGGATGGGAATCAGTAAGTATATACAGTGCCGCTCAAAAGTTTAAGCACCCCTGCATTTGACATTATGTTGCATTATTTTGGTAATCTACTAAAATCGAATTCGTTTATTTACATGTTTGAGTATCTTCATGGCATTTTCTGAGGTGAGAAACCAGAATTTCGTATTTATTTTGTGCTCCAATAAATTCTTATAACGTAAAAGGGTAGGAGAAAATTTACAATGCCCGACAAAAAGGAGCTTCATTTCTATTCATTTTCAGCAACTTAATCTTCTCCAGAGTGTTTTAGATAAATCGAAATTTCATCAGTTTACACAAAACTTAAGAGCTATTATTGGTGTTCAGGCATAAATTAAATGCAAAAATTAAATATTGTTCCTTGGTGATCAGGAAAAAAAATTGAATACTATTTTTTCTTGCCCATACGACAAAATACGCATATTAATTTGAGTTTAGGGATTGGAGGTTTTCCCCTTCAGTGAGTGAAATTTTGCCGGAAACGGGGTTGGGGTATCAGCCCTGAGAGGCCATACTTGGAGAACTCCGATTCCAGCACTCTGGACTACTCCCAGGGCGGTAAAACCGGAATGTTTTTTCTAATATGATTTTTTCTCACTTTTACCAAAAAAGTGTTTTTACGCTTTTTTAACGTCGGAACTTTAATGTAGAAATGTTAAAACTTGGGGCTTTTGCATAAAATTTTTTTTTCAAAATTGATGACAAAATAAACTTTTTCTAAAAGGATACAAAAAATTATGTGAACCCCCAAAATTTCGGTGCTGCCCATATCAAACTACTACTAATAATACAACTAATACTTTATTTAGAAAAAAACACAAGGGTAAAACAAAGTCGCAAGGAAAGTAAAATAGCATAGTGTAATGCAAAATGTCCTGGACACACAGGCAAATAGATTGCGCTCACGTAAGCCCTATCAAAAAATTACCGAAATCAACCTTTTTCAAATTTCTCTTAAATATTTCAACATTTGGAGAACTTCGAATACATATATTGTGGAAGATCGTCCCAAATTCTAGCTGATCTAGATGCAGAACAATACTTTTTACAATCAAGTCGGAATTTTTCTGAGTAGATCTGATTTGCAAATGCATTCCTAGTACGCGAATGACCATAAAACTTATAAAAATCTTCAGAAGGTAAGAGATTATTGTGAATAATATTTTATGTAAACAATTAAATCAAGGAGTTCAAGCCTCTCTAAATTTAAGGTTTTTAGCCTTTCATCATAAGAAAGTCCCATATATCCAATTAACCTTTTAGTAAATTTTCGCTGTACCCGTTCAACCCTGTTGATATCAGAAAGCAAATAGGGGCTCCATACAGTTGGAGCATACTCTACTATAGGCCGAATATACTCTTAAAAGTAAGAACCAATATTTTTAGATCACGTGATTCAAAACATTTGAAAATCAAAGCACTCATTTTCAAAGCTTTTGCTGATATGTTAGTACAATGACAACTAGATGATAAGTTTGTTGTTAAGGAAACACCTAAATCTCGAATTGAGGAACCTGCGTCAGATAACAAAAAATGGTTTAGGTGATATGTAACTTTAGGATTAGCGTACCCTAGATATAACACAGAACATTTAGGGAGAGATATGCTTGAGTGATTTTCTTCAGACCAGGAAACCAGCTCATCTAAATCTTTTTGCAACAAAGTATAATTTTAAGAAAAGCTAAAGAGCTTCAAATCATCAGCAAAGAAAAAGACTTCACTATGCTCAACAGCTTTAACAAAATCTTTTACAAGCAACAGAAATAAAGAGGGTCCTAAAACGCTACCTTGAGGTAGCCACTAATAACTGCTTTGCGATCAGAAAAAGCGTCAAAAATTTTGACCTTTTGTGTATGATTTGTCACAAAAGAAGTTAACCATTTTAATAGCATTCCATTTATCCCATAATGCTTCAACTTCTCTATCAATTTAGAATAAACGTCAGGTCGAAGGCTTTACTAAAATCGACATAAACAACATCAATCGGAATAGATGCGTCAAGTGATTTAACCCACATGTTTGTACACTCAATAGGTGCTCAAACAACCCACATTTAAGGAGGTGGCAACTAAACGAACTGAAGAGCCGCAATGCGTACTACTTATATTTGATGTGATCAATATCGCACTATTATTCACCTATTGATCAATTGTCCATTTTCTTTATTGCGTATTTCCACTTTGCACGATGTCTCGGTCTAAAAGTTCTACAGCCGATCAGAATATCCTGAAAGTTACTGTTTATTGTCCAAATTATGATTTGATGGTGGACGATAATCATGGAATCTTCTGCGATTTTTGTAAGAACTGGTTTCATGGATCTTGCGTCGGTCTCATCAAGAATGCGTATGATCTCTTGGCATCGTTGGACCAGTTATTCTTCCATGCGACCTGCTTGCCTACTGGTAAGCATATTTTGGCTATTGAACACAAGATTGTCGCACTTGAAACCATCTGCATACTTTTTGAAACATCCGTAAATGAGAAACTGTCTGAATTATCAGACGCGATTTCCAAGCTCACTCCTGTTAAGGCCGCTCCTATTCTATTTAATATTCAACTACTTATTCATGACGTTCTAGAAAAAGAATCGAAAAATCTAATGCTATTTTATTTAGCCTTGCTGATTCTGATGATGACTTTGTTACCCTAAAATCGCTTGTTGACAGCCATAACACCGATTCGCAATTGAACTCTGATGATATTGTACGCTGATTTTGTGACGGAACATCAAATCCTAGCAAGTCTCATTTTTGAAAGTTTGCATGTCAAACGGTCAAACGAGGATCTTTTATTTGGTTCGTGAACAGATCACTGAATAATAGAAAATCCAGTCCTTACCCTCACCAAAGAGCATGCCCAGATTTATCCTACCTCCAACGTCAACATCAACGTAAGTTGGTCGGTAGAGCTCCATGAACGGATTTCAAATGGCGAGTCTGGCCTCTTTATCGATTTTAACGCAGATTGAATCACGAGCGTCAGGACTCGCAGCAGTTTTCTTCACATTTTAAAGCGCCTGTCGATTCAAAAAAGCCTGGTGCTTCGCAGAGAAAATATAGTTAGTCGTGCCCCTTCCTAATGCTTTGTGTTTAAAAGTTCTGTGTTTCAATTCAAGAAGCTTGCTAAATAAGTTGAGTGATTTGAAACTTTTACTAAATAGCAAAGAATTTGAGATAATACTTTGTTGCGAATCTCGGCTTTATCTCTAAATTCCAAAGCCTACTTCGCAGTTCAGATAATTATCAAGTTTTTGTTGTGACCGTCCTGGTAAACGCGGGGTAGACTTATAGTTTTCGCCAATACGTGTTTACGCATAAAAATTATCAAAATTCCTGTCATTCTTCCTGCCAGTGAAATTTTAATTTTCCGATTTATGCAACAAAGGTATCAAGATTAGATTTATCTTAGCATATCGTCCTCCCAACTATGATATAATCTATGCCGAAAATCTTTGCAATTCAATTGAATGTGCTTCAAATGTTTCTTATCCTTTAATAATTGTTGGCGATTTTAATCTTCCCTAAAATTAATTAGGTCACCAACACTTTTCCCCCTTATCCCATTAATACTTTATTTTATGATACATTGTGTACAACTGGTTAGGAACAACAAATTCGTAGTCCAACTCACGATAATAATATTTTAGACTTGATTTGAAAGTTTTACCTCCTTTTTCTGATAGTGATCATAATTCTATTACTTTTGAAATTCATGGGTCAAAAGAGTTGAATAACGTACCTTTTCGTCTTAATTTTCGAAAAGCAAATTACGAATTGATCTCTATTTGTTTAGCCGCTGTTTCCTGGCCTGATTAATTTAATCAATGTACTTCGGTGGATGATATATATAATGTTTCTTGTTCCTGTTCTGCAAACTATCAGTTCTGATCTCATACCTAAAAAAGTACAAAAACTTTTAAGAAAGCCCTTCCAAGAAATATTTGTGAGTTATGTTCAAATATTCTAGTTTCTGTAAATCTATAAGAAGTGAAACCAAAAACTTTTTTTTGCGAATGAAGAACTAAAAGTTTCAAAATCAGGCGACATCCGAAACTTTAACAATTTTGTTAATTCTCGCTAAAAAATTGATGAAAATTCATTTCCTTTGACTTTTTCGCAATGGTGTTGAATTAGATAACAATCGTAGAAAAGCTAATTATTTTAACTGTATTTTGCTTCTGTTTTCACTCTTGATGATAAAACTTTTCCTGTTTTTCAGGCTCGTACATTTTCATTTTTATCGACTATCCAATTTGATATAGATACCATTTACAGAGCTCTCTGCGAATCTAAACCAAGTACCAATGACCTCTGCGCTTATTTCAGCAAAAAACTAGCTTATGTGCTCTCCTCTCCTCTTGCTTCTATTTTTGAAACATCTTTTAGATCAGGTTTAGTCCCAACATTGTGGCGTCAAGCAAATATTATTCCTGTTTTCAAAAATAAAATTGATTCTGGTTGTGTTAAAAATTATCGTCCGATTTCTTTGTGTTGCTCTCCTTGTAAAATTATGGGAAAAAATCGTTAATAATAAGATTATATTTGTATTTGTATTGTATCGAAAATAAAATATTTGTATTTGTATTGTATTTGAGTACTTGGCCTGATCTTTTTTCTACTTGTTTAAATGTTAACGACTATGTATAATGTATTTTTAAATGTCTTAAGGCCTCTTATTTTTACTTTTGTTCTAAAGTTAAAGCAAAAGCCCTCCAAATTTTCATACCCTAAAGTTTTACGAAAATTATTTGCCAAAAAACGGCTTTTATGGCAAAAATACAAAAAATATCGTACAATTATATGCGTAAACAAAGGTATCGTAATCATTGTAAAAATGTTACGCAAAGAAATTCATAATCATTTTTGTTTACGGGAAACGTAATTTATTGCAACATAACGATCTGAAATCCTTTTTTAGATTTGTAAATAATCGTTTAAATAATTCTCGAAGCATTCCACCTATTACTTCCACTGACAATAATGTAGTAACTGATCTTCATTGTAAAACTAATATGTTCAATCATTACTTCTCTTCCGTATTTACCAATGATGATACTAACGATTCTTTTGTTTTTCAGAAGCGGGCGATTTTTCTATTTCAAACATCGTCTTTGACGAAAATAATGTCTCACGGGCGATTGCTAAGATGAAAAACTCGACTTCGATAGCGCCTGATGGTTTAAGTAACTTTTTTGTTAAAAAATTAGCTTATTATCTTCTTAAACCTCTTATCAGTATTTTTACTGTTTCTTTTTTATCAGGTGATATCCCAGACATTTGGAGGGAGGCTTTACGTTGTACCTATAATTAAAAAGGGTGACCCCTCATTAACTGAAAATTATCGTCCTGTTTCTTTATGTTGCTCAACTTGTAAGATAATGGAAAGTATTATTAATACTCAACTATCAATTTATTTATCTACAAATGAGTTAATATCACCCTTTCAATATGGTTTCCAAAAACATAAATCTTGCGAATTGCAACTATTAAATTGTAAACATTCTTGGGTTAAATCAGTGGAATGTAAAGAAACCGTTGATATTATTTATATAGACTTTGCTAAAGCTTTTGACAAAGTCGACATATCTAAACTTCTTGTTAAATTAACTAGTTACGGTATTCAACAACACCTGTTTAATTGGTTAAAAGCTTTTCTATCTAATCGTATTCAGTGTGTTCGCGTTAATCAGTGTTTTTCAGATACGCTGCTGTTACATAGTGGAGTTATTCAAGGGTCCATTCTTGGACCTACGTTGTTTTGATTTTTATAAATGATATCTTTGATAACTTGTTAAGTTCGACTTTTATGTTCGCGGATGACTTAAAAATATTCAATCTTTCCTGCAATTATCAAACACTTCAGACCGATTTAGATAGAATTTCCATTTGGGCCACCAGAAATTGTTTACCAATATCATATTCTAAATGCACAGCCCTATATTTGGGCAAAAATAATCCTAAATTGTCATACACACTCAATACACAAGTTATTACGAACGATTCTGTCTATGTTCGCGATTTAGGAGTGCTAATTTCGCACAACCTGAAATTTAGGGAACATTAACCAGTATTATCAAGCAAGCTTTGAGATCTATCTTAATCGAAAATCCTTCTTTTCGCGTGATAAAAATAATCTCGTAAAGGCCTTCATTGTTTACGTCAGACCGATCCTTGAATATTCCTGTGCTTTATGGAACCCTCTTATATTAGTGATATCAACAGGCTGGAGGCTCTTCAGCGTAAATTTACTAAATACATAGTTGGATATCATAGCCCTCTCTCTTACGACGAACGCCTTAACCAACTTAACTTGTGTCGATTTAGAATTGCATCGCCTTCATGTTTGCTTATGTATGATGTATATCAAATTATTAGTCAAAAATCTTGTCTTTGCATGGCAGATTTTTTTGTGCTTAATCAAAAAATACTACTCGCTGCACGAATCGTTTCAAGCTAGTTGTTCCTCTTGTCCCGTTCTAATTTACAAAAATTTGACTTTTTCTATAAGTATATCTCTGTTTAGAGTCACCTACCTGATTTTTGTAGTCTCTTCCCCTAACTTGAATATATTCAAATCTAGATTAATTGATGTCGACTTATCCAAATTTATTATAGGGCGGGCTTAAATCGTCATTTTCATGACTCGCTCGTCGCCTTTTGCTGTACGCTTTTATTCTTTTTTGACGTACGCTGATTTTATTACTCTTTTACATCTTTCGTAATTGTCGCGTTTCAGTAATAAATTATTTCATTCATTCATTCATTCATTCATTCATTCATTCATTCATTTCATACTTGAATAAGAAAAACAATATGCTTTCTCCTCTTCAATTTGGTTTTTTAAAAGGTCGATCATGTGAAACGCAATTGCTAACATGTAAAAACGAATGGGCAAAATGTATCGATAAAAGAACTTCACCCACACCTAATAGAGGTACGAGATACGTAAATAACATAAAACTGTTCATCAAACAATCACGTTTAGATTGTAGAAAACATGACTTTGTGAACAGGGTGGCTAAAATTTGGAACATTCTCCCGCAAAATACAGTTGAATGTAATAACCCAATAGCTTTTAAGAATATGATTTCGGAAATTGATTTTAGTGTTTATCTTAAGGGGCGTACGTATGAGCATTGTGCCTTACGCTCCTGGTACCATTGCATTATCTGTTGCTTTATGTACATACTTTGTTTTATGCAGATTGTGTATTATGTTCACGTTGACAATGCATTTTTACCTACTTTTTATGTGTTTTCTTTTAATACTTTTACCGAATAAATTTTCTTTCTTTCTAAAATTATTTTGGTGGTATCAACCGATTTGCTATGAATTTTGATGTTGCCATTGCTTGTTGAAACTCTGAACTAAATGGTTTCGTGAGTTTTGTAATTTTGCTCCATTTGTTTCTGGGAAAGTGCAATTTCTGCACAGTGTGTTGCCGTTATAAGGATGGCATTATGGCAAGTGACGAGACTGTTTTCGATTCCATTCCAAATCTATTCGTTACAGTATATCCTTAATGAATACTTTTAAGGCACACTGCATACTTGCTTTTTAAAGAGGAAGGAGAAGAAGAAAAAATTTGGTAATTCGCTCGGTGAACTAACATGATGGAAAAAACGACACATTAACAACCATAAAAGATTCAAATATACACTGAAGGAAAGACATAATAGACGACCGCTTAGCTACATACCGTTTTTTAAACCGTAAAAAGGGATTTTAAACAATTTTCTGTTTCACTCACCAGAATTCCATGCTGCGTCCCATATGGGTGGGGGGATCTAGGGTATGAACCACCCCCTCGAACAACCATAGAATTGAATTTTTGGCTGCTGCCCATGTACGGTATAGTCTGTTTTACATAACTTCGCGCATCAGCCTGTTGTCGAAGATGATAGTAAAACTTATGACCAAAGTTGTGCGAAACAGACTGTATGTATAGGTGCCATTCCTTTAGATTTTCAGAGTAAAATGAGGGCAACGTCAGGAAGGCCAAAAATTCTGTTATTTGAATTCGCTCGGCAAATCGTTCCTCCTATTACTGTAAAACTCGATTCCTTTGACACTCAACCAGGAGAGAAAAATCGAGTCACATATGTATATACATATAGCAAGAAAAATGCTCCGATGGAACAAAAAAGATGAATATACTTGGAATTGTGGATTATTATGGATGTAAAAGGAGGGGACTAGGAAAAATCTACCTAAAGTCGGAAAATCTGCTAAAAATCACACTTTCTCTAAGCAACGCAAAAAATCGATGTATATTCTGCGGCCAACAGATTAAAATAAATATTCAACCATAACAATGATTGAAACAGCAGCACGTTAGCTATGCAGTAGCTATGGGGAAATGATATTAAGTAAACTATAGTCTGTTTCATTTATTCGAGAGCTTTTTAGTCAATTCTTTTAAGGGCTACAGTAAGTTAAACAAGACGAATTACTGTACTCCGGCAGATCAGCTCAGTGTGGGCGAGTGGCTAGGATTCTTCCATTTTTAATGCACTAATGCACTAATGCGCCCAAATAAATTTGATTTAGGCATTTAATCAGTGCTAGGACATACTACAGTAAGTGCGCTAAACAAAAAGCTATCGTCTGGAATCGAACCCGGGTTGCTTCGACTACAAGCAAGAGGTTTTACCACTGAGCTATGCGGGAGTTTGCGGTGTTTCTTAACATCTTAGTCGATTGTGTTTAAAGTGTCGACTCAGGATATAATGAATGCGCGATTTTTATCAGTAAGTTAAATGATCTGCTGAAAGACGAGAATAAATTATGCCGCAAAAATGTTGTTGAAAAACCCGTCTCTATTACATAGCTATAGTGAGATCTAGCGACCTACAGTAAATAAGAAAGAAGGGGTTACTGTAACCTCCGAAAACATTTGCTGAAAAAGCTCTCGGATAAATGAAACAGACTATAACAGTCTTCCAAGCCAATTGAATGAAATAGCAAACATCGAAGACAATTGAAGACATGGTTGGTTTAAAACAGTAGGAAACGCGTAAGTTGACTTGAAACTTTACTTACACTAGCATGCCCGAAACGATTGTGTGCACTAATCAATCGGCTCCTGCTTTGCTTGCTATAATGCTCATAAAATAAAACAACTTTAAATACAATACCTCTTAGTTTTCTATCAATCAGGTGCCAGCAATTTAAAAAAGTAACCTTGATAGATTTCGTTTATACACTCTTATCTGAAACTTCGAACATTATTTAAAAAAGACACTTTTTTAGAGGCCGCAGAATATACATCGATTTTTTGCGTTGCTTAGAGAAAGTGTGATTTTTAGCAGATTTTCCGACTTTAGGTAGATTTTTCCTAGTCCCCTCCTTTTACATCCATAATAATCCACAATTCCAAGTATATTCATCTTTTTTGTTCCATCGGAGCATTTTTCTTTGCTAGTACACTACTTTTAATTAGCGTGATTTCAGTACATCAGTCAGTAAACACAATCAGTAACATGCCACAATAATGACAACAGTCCAAGAACGCGGGAAAACAATATTGTTCTTAACATCAGCGTTATCCTTTTTAAACAAGACAACCTTATTGACAACATCCATTTTCAAATTAAAACTGCATTAAGTTATTTCTTCTTAATGTGCAGTTCACTTATAATCAAGCACAAAAAATTTAACCAACGAATTCACATTGCAAATCCTCACTCAATCAATACACAAGCACAATGTGTTGTGACTTTTGAAATTGAAAACACCCAATTTTCAATTTTCAAATTGAAAATTGGATCAATTTTCAAATTGAAAATTGGGTGTTTGAATTTGCGATAAAGAAAATAATCAAAAGATAGTCACTTGGTTTATTTAAGCCGAGTAATAAAATAACGACCGTCCACCAATTCCAAACTAAACGCGACTAATCTGATCACTATGAAAAAGTTTTGAAAAATGAGCTTGCTAAGCGAGAGTTGTAAAGCAAGAGAAACTTAAAGTTAAAACCTACCATTAAATTATTAAGAGAATTATAAAAGATTTTAAACTTCAAGAAAATGGAAAAGGCGGGATGTTGGTTAATTAGAAGGCAAAGTTTTTCGGCAAAAATTCAAAAACTTCACGCAAATATCAAATGTAAGGAACACTAACGCTTTGATTTGGTAGTAAAATAAATTTGTAGTATAGACTACATATTAACAACAAATGAATAGTGCAAACTTTACACAACTACTAGGTGTAGAGAATACTAACAGTTTACGGCTTATTAATGCACATGATTACAATAAAGCTGCATATCTTTGTCGACTTCTGTGCACAGTAGTGTGATTGCTGGTTCATTTTAAACCACTTTTGCAGGCAATTTACATCAATTAAACGATAGCTCTCCATGTGCAAGATTTTGTGAAACATATTATAAACACGGCTAAGAAAGATTTAACTTTAATGCAACCCATTTGAGACAAAATTACATCTCTTCAATGATCTAAAGACACTTGAACATAATTTTTAAATCACTTTAGATTACTTTTGAGGGTAAACAAACTCACTTAATTGATGTCTCACATATGAATCCTTGAAAATTTCTTGACTTCAGTTACAAAGTCTCGTGCAAGTCTATCGAATTAAGGTTAACACGTAACGTAAACTTTACACAAACACATAGCGTAAAGAATATTTTAGTCGGATTCGTAATTTTGATATTGCTCCGATCTTTCTTTCAACATTTATGGAAAAATGAGTCTCCATAATGTTTTAAAGACAATAAACATTAGGTTTAAACCACTTTGCAATACTGCTGAGTGTAAACAAGCGCGCCCAACTGACGTATATATTTCATTCCCTGTAAATTTTTATATCTCAGGAAAAAATTTCGGTTTTTGCAATGCTCTAGAACAAAGGCTAACATGCAGTGTAAAAAATTACTCGGATATTATGATCAACATTCATGAAAAAATTATGTCTCTACAATGGTCTGAGGACATATAAACAATGAGTGTAAACTACTTTACATCACTGTTGGATGTAAACAAACGCGCCTACGTGACGTCTCACATTTGATCCTTTGAAAACTTCTAGACTCCAAGAAAAAATTAGGTTTCTGGAATGCTCAAAAACGAAGATAAATACATATGTAGTGTAAACTTCATGTAAACACCTAGTGTAAAGAAGATTTTAGTCAGATTCGTAATTTTGATATTGTTTCGATATTACGATTAATATTTATGAAAAAATAAAGTCTACATAATGTTCTATGGGCAAACTAACAATTGGTGTAAACTACTTTACAACACCGTAGAGTGTAAACATATGCGCCAGACTGGCATATCAAATTTGGTTCCTGGTCCATTTCTAGACTTGATAAACGTGTCCCTGACTCGTAACCGGAGAAACAGGCAGAAAAACAAGACAGAAACGCATTTTAAACTCCAAATTTTTGACTTTACACTCGCTAAATATTAATGTATAGACAATTTGCTTTGACATGCACCCGATATAAAGCACTTTATTTTTATTCTATTAGACTTATCCCGACTCGGAAAAAAACGTGTTTTTTCGCCCATTTTTTACCTCTGATTTTGAACTTTACACCCCCATAAATAACTCAATATTGCATTTTTTTAAATGCGGTTTGCTGCGATGTTTAGCCCCTGTAAGGCACTTTATTAATGCTGTCTTCGATTTGCACTGACTCATAAGCGGAAAAATTTGGCAGAGAAATCTTACTTAAAATCCGTTTTTTACACCATCCACTAGAGTGTAAACTTTAAACCCCAGGATCTAACTCACCATAGAGCATAGAAGACTTTGCTTATATGCAGAATGTAGCCCTTGATCCGCTCTACATTTCTGTCAGAAAACATTTTAAAAACCTCATAACCGGAGTTAGTATCGGACATAGGAAGGTTGAAAACTCGACCAAAAAGTGCTTTTTCACCCCCAGATTTTCGCACTCTTTACACTGCCGTTCGATAACTAATGTGAATTTCAAAAAACAAAAAAAGTGTCATCTGTAGAATTCATCCCTCTATTATCCTATCCTGTTCAATCCTTCGAGTCATCAATACTCAGTCGTCCACATGCCGCAGTAAAAAGGTCCCAAAATTTGTCCCATGTTATAACGTTACACAAAAACTTTACACCTTCTTTACACAGTCAATTTTGAGTTTCAAGAAAAACAAAAAAACACGGGCAGCGAATTTTTTATTATATTTCTTTTAAAAAAACCGCACCTTCCAGAAGTGTCCCGTTATAGCTGTAGGGGGGTGCACAGGTGTTGGGGGTACCCAAGTATATTATAGGTACGCGCTAACGCGCTACCTAAGATGTATATAGTATGTAAGTAGGCGCAGTAATTTTTCCAGCGAAAGCACGCAAGAGCATAAAAACAGACTATGCGTTCCTTTTGATAAATTTCATTTGAAGGTGACGTTCAGAATTCGCACTGCTCTTATGCACACATGGGCGTGGTAGGAAGGGGTTGGGGTTATGCACACCCCAGGGCCGGTTTCACAACGGTATACTTTGGAAAAGTTGACTTCGGTCGCTCAAACCCGACTTTTCTTGCAAAAGTCGACTTTGAAAAGTCAACTTGAGAAATGGGTTTCACAACGCGTCCTTTGACGATGACTTTGTCGAGTCGACTTTGTAGCTTCCAAAGTTGCCCCTGATAGCTCAAACAATATATACGTTTGCTTCATAAATATTTTTACTCAACCTTTTTATGTTCAGGAATAACTTGAGGTACGGTTTGCTGAAATGGGCTTAACTTGATCAAATTTGGCATAGGTCAATCGTCTCCTCCGCAAAGGCTGAAATATTTTGTCCCTTTGCATGCTAATCAGTAGAAGCCACTGCTTTTTTTGTACGAGCCTCTTTGTATATATGTACTTGTATTAAGATCTCCAGAAAAGTCCTTGTTCAATCGAAAATCTTTCTGAACATAGATATGCTATAATGTAAACATTTTTGCATAAGTATCAGTCTGTGATCGTCGACTTGCGTGCTGTCCAAAAAGTGCTACTCCGTCCTAAATTCAGTTGATGATAATATGAGTTCGGAACGGGGCGCCGAAATTTTTATTAGTTTTTGATTAAATTTACACATAAAAGTCGACTCAGAAAGTTAAAATAACTTGTATTACACAATCAGAAGTGATACAGCGATTGCAATATGAATCTCATAATAAACACTTTGCTTATGAATTCAATGCAACAAAATTAACAAGTAAATTTTATATTCAAACGGCAGAAAGCAGTGCAAAGATGTCATATCGTTTTTATTTTCGGTATTAAATTTATTTGAACAGTTGAGATAGATGTAAAAGATGTTTCAGTCTGTACAAAGATAATTGAAATTGTACAAAGATTGATTTTAAACTAAATACACTCAATATCAGTCTTAACATAACTTATCTACAATCTCTGAAGAAGGGAATTGGAATTCTATATTAGAGCAAATTTCATATTTAGAATGAGGTCGTCAAACTCTGACTTTGATTCCA
Organism: Mermis nigrescens; assembly: GCA_036768485.1. Lineage (NCBI taxonomy): Eukaryota > Metazoa > Nematoda > Enoplea > Mermithida > Mermithidae > Mermis > Mermis nigrescens. Next base: position 76,216 of record JAVLUZ010000717.1, read on the forward strand.
AGGAGCAGTCCGACCAGTCTTTAAAAAACGTCGTGTTTTCAAAGTCGACTTCAGATGTAAAGTCGACTACGAGACTGGAAGTACGCTTTGTGAAATCGAAAAAGTCAAAGTTGGGTTTAGAAAAGTCGACTTCGCCTTCCAAAGTCGCCTTTAGCGCCAAAGCACGCATTGTGAAACCGGCCTCAGAAGGACGAATACCCCAATCCCTAGGATTCAATTTTTGAAATTTTCTCGCAATTTTTTGATGTTAATGGATAGTGCTCGATGAGAAACGTTGAAAAAATGGTGTTTTTCGCTATACCACCATTTTTTAGGACCATTTTTTACCTCTGGAAAATCCGGCGCCACCAGAGTTTAGGTGCTGCCTACCTATATGTATGCTCTTATGCACATTTGAAAGATATTTTTTTGCATCAGGTTGCGAGAAATATAAATTTATAATAAATTCAACCGTTTAATACAGCAAATTTACTTATTTATTCATTATATTTCGAGCACTACTGCACAAATAACACATTGTGATAATATAAAAAGGCAGTAAAACCGGTTAACCGATATCTAAGAATAACGATACAAAATATGTCCTCTCGACAGTAAATTTAAAAATATAAGTACACCTACGTAAGTACTCCTAAGCAATGTACATTTTTGAAAAAAGAAGTTGATATGAAGTTCTTCCAAAAAAAGCCGGGGAATTACATAGGAAATTTAGCTTTTTTGCACCGAATAGAAGCTATACGTAGTAGGTACATAAATGCGTAATCAATCCTGTGATTAAATTAAACTCTAAATAGGGTAAAGCAAGAGATCTTCAATCTGAAAAATTAGTTATCAATAGTTATCATATATTTCATTCCAGTTACTCATGTTCCTGTTCATACATATTTTCATTTCGCCGTCTTTCCTCGATCCACATTTCCAACACTTATCCGTTCAAAACCGAGAAAGACCAAAAATATGTAAGAATTAAAATCTCTATATTTAAACAGGTAACGCCTTATTGGGGCCTCATAAAAATCAATTTTCAAATATCAGATTTCGAAATCAGTTCCAAATAAATCAATAAATTGCTGATATTAATCACGCAATTAATCGAACGATCGGTGATCGGCCAATCGATCAATCAATCGATCGATTGATCGAATTCGCTCAATATTCGTCGTGAGGTTTCAATTCCGTGTATTCGCATTGTTCTACGTGGGGTAAAATAGTGAAAGAATCTTTGGCCCGGCTATTTCGGAAATAGTTTGAAACTTGGCCCACGTGACGCCTAAAAAATTCTTCGCTGCTGCGGGCCAGCACGTGATAAGACCGACATTTCATCGGCCCGTCCATTTCGACCAAATTCAAAAACGTCGATCGACGAGTGCCGTTTTCGCTCCTTTTCGATCCCATTTGGGCAACGCACATTGGAAAAATTTGATGAAAAAATAACGAAATATAGTGGAAAAGGACAAAAGATAAAAGATGAAAAGACTTGAGAGAAATAGGGAAAAAATAATAGAAAACAAACTTAATTTAAAAAACAAAACACTGCGAAAGTAAAAAGATTAGATATGAAAACACTATAAGAGAGAAAACAATGCGGATTTGCGCGAAAATAAAGAATGAAAAAAGTATCATGGCTGAACTTGAAAAACTATTATTGCTAACTGTTTTTGTTTATTTTACTTTCTTTGGCATCGGCACATGTCGGCGGATATTGTATTTCCATTGATTATATTTATTTTTTTGTTTTTTAATGTAGACGTACGGGCTTTAAACTGTGACTAACAAAAATTCTAACATGTAAAACCTGAATTTTAAATTTTGAACCAAACAAACTATTGAGCAAGGTGCAGTCGCCTGGGATTTGGTGCTTTCAGTTCAATGAGATTACTGTAGCAAGAAACAAAACGATTAAATAATTTATAAATTCGTTGTTATTGAAAAACTTACATATGGTATAGAGAAGTAGTTTAAGAGTTTTCAGCCCCGCAGAACTTATTTCAAACAATCTTAGAAAATGTGCTGCTTTAAGCGGTTTAGGCGATATTTTAGCTTAAAAGTACAAATCGTTTCCGCCAGATAGCCATTTTTGAGCACATTTTGTAAAAAATTTCCTAAATTCAAAATTTTGCGGTCGCCATCCCCCCAAACAATCCCTACGCTTACACGTACGTATTACAACGTGCGTATCACGTGTGGAACACCGATTTATAAGCGTGAATTCTTATTGAATATTTTCAAAAAAATTACAGTCTGGCAGAAAAGCGATGTGGTATAAACTTGCGGAAATTTAAAATTTTGACTAAAATCACCATCGTACTTTTCTTACATAATAATTATTTATTAAAATTTGATAATTGTTTTTAATTTTGTAATTCAATAATCACCTAAAGATACGAATTTAATTACTAATATATAATCACTTCCATAAAAACATTTGCTGCAAAAACTACGAATAAAAAGAGCCCAAAAGACTAATTGATCAGTAATTATTGCTTATTTTTGCTATGCTAATGAATCATGATTCTAGTTTTTCAAGTTTTGATACTATTATCGTCTTTCTGAAAATATTCCAAATTGTTTCATTGCGGAGAATTTGTAGCGGGTAGAAAAAAATCAAAAAAATTGAATATACAAAGTTTTATTCGAGAAATATTTCATGTTCTTTTTGATTCTAATAGAAAGATCAGATTTATTTTGGTTTACCGACCCCCTGATTTTGATCTAGCTTATGCTGAAATTTTATGTAGATGTATTGAATGGGCTTGTTCTGTTCCTTTCCCTTTTGTAATCTTAGGAGATTTTAATTTGCCAAAAATCAATTGGTGGATAAGTTCGGTTCCTACTGATAATCTAAATACCCTATTTTTCGACACACTTTCGGGCACTGGTTTACATCAATTAATAACAGAAAATACTCATGAAAAAAATATACTAGATCTTCTCTTTGCATCTGATCAAATTTCTAACGTAAAAGTTGATATTCCTTTTTCTAATAGTGATCATAATTCAATTATATTTGATTGTCTTTTGATGCCAGTCCGTAATCCTAGATCATCTTTTTTTAACTTTCGTAAAGCTGATTTTGATGCGTTAGGTCTAGCACTGTCTCAGATTTCTTGGCCTGATCTTTTTTGATACCTGTTCTAATGTAAATGATATGTATAATTTGTTTGTTGGAGTGCTTCACTCTTTAATTTATGCATTTGTTCCATTAACTCACCCCAAGCCCATGAAACGTAAATATCTAAACTAATTAAAAGAATGTTAACTAAAAAACGTATGCTTTGGAAGAAACATAAACTTTATCACTCCACCGATACAAAAATCAAATATAAATCTTTTTGTAGAAAATTGGATTTTGAAATTAAAAATTTCTCTGCTTCTGAAGAAATTAATCTTCTTTCTGACAAAAGTTTAAAATCATTTTATAAATTTGTCAATAATCGGTTGAATAATCATCGCTCTTTTCCACCTCTTTTTCATGACCACAAAATCGTTTCTGATCCTTTAGAAAAGGTAAATTTGTTTAATAACTACTTTTCTTCTGTTTTTTCTGTTGATAATAATCATCTTCCTTTTTTAGATTCGATGACTGGTTTTGCTTTTGCAAACCATTCATTTGACGCTTGGAACGTGCAACTGGTTTTAAATCAAATAAAAGGTTCTTTTTCTATAGGTCCCGATGGACTCTGTCATTTTTTCTTGAAAAAACTTTCAACTTATCTTGCTGAGCCTTTAGCTAGTATCTTTAATGTTTCTTTTTGACTAGCACTATTCCCAATTTATGGAAATTGGCGAATGTAACCCCAGTCTTTAAAAAAGGTGACGCGGCTTTAGTGAGTAATTACAGGCCGATTTCTATTTGCTGCTCATCAAGTAAAATCATGGAAAATTTGATTAATTTAAAAATTGTCGATTTTCTCACTACAAACAGACTCTTATCTTCTTCTCAGTTTGGTTTTCAAAAATCAAAGTCTTGTGAATTACAACTACTTAAATGTAAACACAGTTGGACGGTATCTTTGAGTAATAGGATTCCTGTCGATGTAGCTTACATCGACTTTTCTAAAGCTTTCGATAAAATCCCGTTATCTAAGCTTTTATATAAGCTCTCAAAATATGGGATAAAAGGTCTACTTTTTAATTGGCTTGATTCCTTTTTACATGGTCGGTCTCAGCGTGTTTGTATTGACAGAGTTTTTTCTGATTTCATGCCTGTTGGCAGTGGTGTCCCCCAAGGTAGTTGTATTAGTCCTACTTTATTCTTAATTTATGTTAATGACCTATGTAATTTGATTAAATATAGTAAAATTTACCTCTTTGCCGATGATGTCAAAATCTTTGGTCCATCTTCTGATTATCATTTAATACAAAAAGATCTGGACAATATTTATATTTGGTCTATAAATTGGCAACTTCCTGTTGCTTCGGAAAAATGTGCAGTTTTACATCTTGGTAAAAATAATCCAAAAAGCTTTATTCTTTGAATAATATAAATATTCCAAATGATATTTGTTCCGTTCGTGATCTGGGTGTTTATTTTTCCCACAATCTCAATTGTAAGGAACATTTAAATCACATAATTAAAAAAGCTGTTTCTCGTTGTTTTCTAATACACAAAGCTTTTCTTTCTTGTGATAAAGAAATTTTAGTTAGGGCTTATACTACTTATGTAAGACCTATGCTTGAGTATGCTGTTTCTGTATGGAATCCATATTATGCAAATGATATAAATCGTCTTGAAAATGTTCAGCGTAAATTTACTAAACGTCTTTTTGGTTTTAATAGCAATTTATCCTATCTTGAACGCCTAAAGCTTCTTAACCTGCCTTCTTTAGAACTTCGCCGTCTTCACATATGTCTATGTCTCATGTATCAAATTATTAATGGTTTATCTTGTATTGATGCTAATGAATTCTTCATTTTTAGTCAAGGCACTACCCGATCAGTTAACAGTCGTAAAGTTACACTACCAGTTGTCCGTTCCAATGCTCACCTCAACGATTTTTCGCAAAGATACCGAAAAATCTGGAACTCCTTACCTGATCAAATTGTCTCTTCACCCAAAATCGGTTTGTTCAAAAAAGAGCTCCTAAACATTGATTTTACAAATTTATTGTTGGGGCATACCTAGTTGTATCACTTTCGTGATCTGTGTATGTCCTCTTGTTCAGTCGCTATTTTATCATGTATTTGTGTTTTATCAATTTTCGTGTATTTTTCTGACAATAAACACTTTCTTCTTCTTCTTCTTCTTATGTTCTCACGTTTTTATTGTAATTTTTCGAATATTTCAAATTGTCTTGACTTTGATATAATTTTTGAAATTACCGATTCTATTTCGATTTCCCTTAGATCGATTCAATGGAATATCAATTTTCGCAGATCGTTTTATGTTTTTAAACAATGTTCCAGCAATTTCACCTTTTTGATTAAAATCACTATATTATTTGATTTTTAAGTCACATTTCAATGAAAAAATTCACGATTCTGATGTTAATGATTCTCGCATGTCGACTGACTTGGAATTGAAAAACCGTCGAATTTCAAGGTCAGGTTTTCATTTTCCTTAACCAGCGCTCCTTGAACCTAGGAAAATTAAGACCTATCGTCAGACTTTTATGCATCATCTTTATACATAAATACGGACGTTAAAAAAGAAATGAATAAGTTTCTTTGGTTATAATGAACTGGTAATTTTGTATTATTATTATTATTGTTATTTATTTTTACATTAATAGAGAAATATATTAAATTTAATTAAGCTTTTTCGTATTTCATATTCAAACGACGTGACGCTCTTTTGAAAGCACCATGCGAAAATTTCAAAGCGCCCGAATTGCTAACTCAATCGAGGTTATTTATTTTTACTATATTAAATTAAAAATAATAGAACTAAATTATTCAAGAAATAATTAAGACATAAAATTGAAAATAATATGCCTCAACATTACTTGCAGCAAATTAATTGGCCTATTTTCTTCTCGAAATACAACGACTAGCGGCGATCTATTCTTCGAATACGTTGACAGGGTAACTAGAACGCGAAAAAACAATGTAAAAAAGTTATGGACAAATAAAATCTAAAATTGGAAGCCATTTTTTCATTTTTTGATTTTTTGATTTTAAAATCTCTGTATGATTTTGTTTTTAAATGTATAGAAAAACTCAACCATTATTATAATATTCATATATTATTTTTTGTATAGCAGACTAAGTGACAAATCTGCCACCGAATTTAAATTGAAATCGGGAAATGGGAAAAATCGAGATGAAATCGGACTTCATATCGAGTTAGAAAATGTGCGAAGGAAAAGGATTAATTTAATACATTATAACAATTTACTACTGATCTGTCACTTTACGAAGTTCTTCAGATTTGATCAATCTTACAACTTTTCTAGAAAAATATCCATTTGTTAATTCAGTACTTAACGACACATCTTTCCTCTTCCGTGTTAAGTTTTATCATTTTCCAGTGTTTTATACTTAAATTGCTTCATCTTCATTCCGCTAGCGATGAAAACATTTATTCACAGGCTATAAATTGATTCATTGATTATTTGGATCAAAAAACTATGACAAGAGAAAAATGAGTATACGAGCGTATTGTTAGCGTAAAAACGTATCTTAGAAAAGTTTTGAAGTAGCTAGCGAAACGAAATTTTGCGAGATTAAAGTTCAATATCTCGTCTGTGATTTACCACGTTAGCGTGGTTTTTGTAGTTGTAAAGGAATTCATGGAGAAAATCGGGAAAATGCATAAACTATTTTAGTGTTCGAGAAAGCTGAATTAAGATTCAGGTTTTGAAATTTTCCGAACAAATTTTATTGGAAAAATCAAAATTATCTGTCGTAAACTCGTAGCCGACGCAAATGGGTTTAATTTGCGGTCGCTCCTCATGCGATTCTCCGCCAAAATCGAAAAACGGATTATTAACAGAAGGTCGGAGAACGTGCTGAGACGCCGTTGTAAAAATCCTCTTCAACGAATGTGGATTGCCAAATATCCAATGAATAATTTAAATAGCATAAAAACGAATAAAATTAATTAATGCATGGAAATATATACGAAACAAAATAAAAATTCGCTAAATCCTCTGAATTCTCAAAAAATTCTGTAAATAAAAAATTAAAACACAAATTACGTACTACCATTTGTTGTGATTAAAAAATAAGGGTGCGTGTGCAAGTCCTCTACTCCTTTATGAATAAAATTATAATACGAGTAGGCCTTAAATAATTTCATAAATATAATTATTTATACTGATTTAAAAAATAAAATATAGTTTTCAATCTTTTAATTACTAATGTACTATTTTCTACGTTTTTTGTTGCAAAGCTAAAATATTCTCGCACTTGCACCCAATTTCCCGAAAAATTTTCCAAATCAACCGGCAAACAAGTGGGGCAAACTGGACCAGAGGGTGAATCGTCCTTTTCGGCGTCATTCATCGACAAATTTTGGGCAGCTGCGTCGTAAGAAGGTTTTATGGCCGCATTTTGAGTCGAATTGCTTTGTTGAGCTGTTGTTGTATTAGCTCCCCGCTTTTTCCATTGAAATTGGTAAAAATGTATCAGATAATTTTAGAAAATAAGCCCGAAGAATAAAGGAAAGATAGAATTGCAGAATTGCATAAAGCACAAAAGAAAACAAATTAAAACTAATTGCTCACGTTTTAAGAATCGAGCAATATAATAAAATTGAAACACTATTTTGCTAAACGTAATTAAGTAAATAATATTTTATTTGAAAAATACGTTATAGTACTAAATGTAACTAATTTAAGTAATAACTATGATCTTAACGTCGTTGGCTAATATGGTTCCCAAATGCATTTACTTGTTGAAAGGGATTGAAGCCGCCGGGACCGCCGGCTCCGAATCCGAACCCTGGACCGCCGGGACCTCCGCCCATGCCCGGTGGCCCCATCCCGGGCGGTCTGTTCCAACCTCCGGCGCCCATTCCGGGAGTTCCGAAAGGCGGCGGTCCCATCGGTCCGTCGTCAGCCATAAAATTGCCACCCGGCGATCCGCCGCCGACGCCCATCATGCCGCCGGGTCCGCCGCCGTATCCACCGGCGCCCATACCCCGATGGCCGCCCATGCCGCCGCCGCTGCTGTAACGTTGAGGATGATGATGCGGCATGAACGGCGACGGTGCCCTGGCGCCTCCAGCGCCGCCGCCGTACGAATATGGCGACGGGCCGCCGCCGCCGCCGACTAACGGCGACGGCTGCCCGGGCGGCGCGTCGGCGTAAGGAACATTAAGCGGACCAAATGAAGACGCTGGTCCTGGACCGGATCCCGGCCCATAAGCGCCTCCACCGCCGCCCGGTCCGAATCCGCCGCCACTACTCATCGACGGAGACCCTCCGTAACCGCCGCCGCCGTAGGCCGGCGACGGACCGCCGCCGCCGCCGTACGACGGGCCCCAACCGGCGCCGGGCGACGGAGCTTCGTTGTAGCTTTGGAAGGCGGGTTGCTGCTGATGAAACGAAGCGGGCGATTGTTGGACGCCGTATCGACCGACGCCGTGATAAGCCCCGCTTCCGCCGTAAGAGAATCTTTCACTGGGGACTTGTCCGGGCGAGCCGTAGGTTGACGGATAGCCGCCTGATCCGCCTCCTCCGTAACCACTCGCCGGTCCGTAAGATCCTGGGCCTCCGTATCCTCCGCCTGGTAATGATCCGCATGTTACAACAGTAATTTGTTTTTCTTACAGTTTGCATAAACTGCATCTTTTATTCTACAAATTGTTTATCAATTCATAGAATCTTGAAATGCAATGTAAAAAAGCTGGTATAAAAATCGAAGCCTAATTCCTTTCGAACAATTTCGATTAGAAAGCTCCAAGGAGCACAAATTCTTTAGTTATTTAAAAGCATTTTTTGCTCTTCTATTACTTCAGAAAAATGGACTATTGTTCATAGATGATCCCTCCTTGTGTTTCAATGAGCCAAACTAGCAAAAAATCTGCGATTTCTAAAAATGTGTGCGGGTATGCATGCATTGCAGATACATAGCACTCATCACTCTTAATTAGACAGTTATATACGAAATTTTTTATCAAAAAAACTGAAATGGTAAGTTATTAAACATTTTACGAGACCCCTAGCACAGGGCCCCCAACTAAGTCAAAAGAAAGCGCCTGTTTTTGCTCCGACTAATAGAATGTTGCGCGAAAATTTCTTCGTACAAAATATTTTTTTGAAGAATTACGTGATGGAGAAATACATACGTGTACAATGGTTTAAAATCATGGAGAGCATTTAAAAGTAATCATCAAAACTCTATATCAATCCCAGACCCGGTCTTGGGCTTTTGGGGGCCCTGTGCGGAGAAACAATTTGGGGGCCCCTTGGTCTGGTGGCGGGAAACTACGAATATGAGCATGAGGCTTAACCGTGGTTCATGACTTTAAAAAGTATCTGCTTTCATTGTACTACAAGTTATTAATCTGTTTCATCCTAGACGGTGAATCCAGAATTTTTGTGGGGACACAGCATCCCAACTTTTTCCTCAAAGAATCAAAAATTGGTACAACTTCGGTATTTACGTACAAAATAGCGGTTTTCGCCGTTTTAAATTTTTTCTCCAAAATTATTTCTTGTGCAAGATTCGAAAATTGGTAGAATTTCAAACAACTTTCGCAAAAATTTTGAGTCGGAAAATTTCTGATATATATGTGTATGATATGCGGAACGATGTTTCATTACCTGTATTTGTGCACTGAGCAATATATACACTTCCACTGTAACATTTGGCGCAAACCACCTAATATTTTCTATAATTTATGCTGTAAAAAAGCCACATGGACCTTCTAGATTTAGGGGACGAGAATTTTAGAGTCAAATAATCTTGACAACTAAATTATGCCAAAATGTTGATTTAGAGTTTCTTAAAGAGAAAAATAAATATTTACTTTATTTTAATCGCAAAAAATATGTCTTTCAAGATAGCCACGCTTCAGAATTCATTCAAGCTCGACTCTACCAAAAAAAATTTTGAATTTCCTAAATACTCAATTCTGGTCATTGCATTGAGAAACAATACAGAAAATAAATAATCCTGCGCTAGGCGCCATAAAATTTTATCATATTCACGATGTCTTATTTAAAATCAAGCGTTCAGAAGACAGAAATAATACAAAAACGATAAATCTGGCGCAGAGCTCCTAAAAATTTTGGGCTTGTTGGCTCAAAAGTGTGCTAACTCTATCCTGACGGTCTTTCAATTGCATTTAAGAATTCACACATTGCGGTTTTTCTTCTCCGAGGGACTCTTACAATAAATAATCTACATACAAAATTTTGGGGGACTGGTCCGCCAGTCGTCTATTAGATACGTGCCTGCTGAAACATAGGAATGATAACTTTTTTCTGTTAAAAACTAATTCTTGAGGTAAAAATATACATAGCTTCTATCCAGACCGACAAAAATCTAAATGAATATAATTAAGGTGCAAACCTTATTAGGATGACCAATAAGAAATAAAAAAATCATTACAAGATCTATATTCTTCATGTCTCATCAAGTAAGTTAGGTTGATTTTTCGAAAAATGTTGCGTCAAAGTGATGCAAAACAAAAATAGACAAAGTAAAATGCCGAAAAGGCGCTATTTCGCACGTGAATGGTAAATTTTTGGACCAATTTTGACTGTTTTTGGAAACGTTGGGGTACCGCCCTCCTTAGGAAAATCCTAAATCCGCTACTGCTCGCACATATACTAAATTTCGACTTACAAGCTAAGAGTTTGTTGATAATAACTTTTCTGTAGCACAACTGTACAAAATGACAATAATCATCAGGGGCGGCCGCCCCCCCATTGGCCAAAAAAATTTGGCGAGATAAAGACTGGATATGTAATTTGCAATGATTTTTGCCGTCAGTGACCATAATTTCTTAAATTTTTCCGGCGCTGCGCTCCGGATTATACCTATTAATGACATTTATTTACTTTCTTTGACGACCTAGAAGCCATTTTTGCTCATAGAGTAGGTTTCAAACATTTTCAACGGCAGAAACAACTATTCTAGCATAGTTTTCTTGTATTATTAATCAAAAAATTTCGACTTTTAGCGTGAAAACAGGAAATCAAGCTTTTAAACGTCCATCCGCCTGAATTTCACAAATTTTCTGGCGCCTCGCACCAGATTTTCGTTAAAGCCTAAGAAATGTAGTTATTTTTCGCACAAAATTGTCAAAAATTTTAAAATTTTTCGGAAAAATATTGTGTCAAAAGACATTTCAAGTAAAATTACTACAATGTAAAATGCCGAAAAAACGCTATTTCGCGCGTCAAGAACAATATTTTGGACCTATTTTTGAGTGTTTTTGTAAAGATGGGTTACCGCCCCCCCCTTAGGAAAATCCTAGATCCGCCACTGATTATCATAAGAAGATATTGTGAAAACAAAAACTAAGAAAAACTGTAGGCACATGTGAAACAGACTATAGGTGGTACGATAAATTGATGATCAGTGCCGAAAATTTTTTGAATTTTTATAAATAGAAAGGTCACTTAGTGTCTATTTTCTGAAAGAGAGCGTTAAGAAATGCAAGCTCGGACGATTATGGCGACCGCCATCATTCACTAAATTTTTCCTTGCTTGGTGTTTTGGGGGCCCTCGGGGCCCCGGGGCCCTGTGCGGTTGCACACTTACCACATGCCTAAGACCGGGCCTGATCAATCCCCAGTCGCCATTCTGCGCGATACTGATCACACGTGCGAGTGGGTGGATGGTGGAGTGGAGGGATCAGGGCAATAACCGAATGTAAAACTTGCTGATAAAATAAAGCAAAAAGGTCAAAAACGGACAAAAGTTTAAACTTTTCGTACTTGAAATCAGCAACAAACTGTCACTTATGATCGTATGCTATTTAAACGTTAGCAGTTAAGGCCATTCTAGCTCAAAAACTCTCGTTGACACCCTAGATCAGCCGCCGTGTGCAACTAGACGCAACAGATTTTTACCGGGGCCATATCCACCACCGGACCACGGTTGACTCCTGGCGCCGACTCCCGCATAGTCGTTGAAAGCCGAGTTTCCAGCCCCGCCCATGCCTACGTATTGACCGGGCGATGGACCGCCAGGTCCAGGCCCGTAATTATCTGTCATACCACCTCCCATTAATCCCGGGCCGCCCAGCGGTCCCTGTCGACGTCGGACCACCGATTCGTCGGACGGTAGCGGCAGCTGCGGTGGAAGCGGCTGAGCGGGCGGCGGCAAGGGAGCCCCCTGGGGCGGCGCTTGTTGGTTCTGAAGGTCACCGCCGTTGATGTCCGACCTCACGATAGAGGTCCAGAGCAACAGCAGACCGCCGTAATAGTACGATGAGCGAATAAAGAACAGGGCCATAAATAACAAAAAGAAATATAGCCCAAGACAATTAATTAGCTAAAGACGATGTTGGAATGGAAAAAAGGCCGCGACTCTTCTTCGCGGCCCGTCTTCATTGCGTTTGTGTATTTTTCGCCTACTAATCAGGAAACGCTACGCGATGGCTTACGGTAGACCGTCCTCGACGCGCAATAAGCCAAACGGGGCACGAATCCAATGGCTGGGCTTGTTGACTCAACGTTCTAAACCACATGATTAAACAAATGCATAATTTTGCTACGTATACGATAATGGTATTTTACGTAAAATAATGTTACAAAATGAGTGCGCAATATACACTAATTTCCAACATTACGCAGAAAATATATCACTCGTGACAAAATTGGCTGTCCAGCGTGTAAAAACGTTCAACTCTGCAAAATTTTGCGCGCACCCAAGGCGTGTGAATATTTTCGGACGCAAACAAGGCTTTTTTCCGCACAATGGTCACAAAGGAAGACTTATATTAGGCAATTTTGGTACTCAGTCTGTCGACAAGCCAGTCGAGTTTATTTGCATTTTAGGCGCAAAATTTAAAACTTTTATCATACGCGTCTTGAGCTTTGTTTGAAATAGAAGTGTGGGAATATTTGCTTTAATGTCCGACAAAATGTCCGCCACAGTGAATAGCAGCGCCTATTTACTGTGTAGCCATATTCCAATGCTCAAAAGAATTTTGTACTTTAGCAGCTTAGTTATGTAGACGTTGTAGTACATGGAATCGCTTGGAAGGGAGACCGGGGACGATGGAATTTTTGAACGACGGGTCTTTGAATTGCTTGGAACATGACGGAAGATTTTTCGCGGATTAAATGCTATGTACTTCTCTTCGTTTTCAAGTTGTTCATATAAATAGACTTATTAAAAAAGTAGAGCGGCCAACTGTAGCAATCGGAACAAGAGGTGACAGCGGTAAGCGGGAATTCATTCAAAAAAGCGCGCATTTACACCCTTTTCTTTCAAATGTTAGATGTTTTTAATCTTAATCATATGTACGCAATCACAGAAAATTTGGTCGCTTGCAACAGACGCATGGTCTTTTTTGTGCTCTACAATACAAATCCCTTAGGGCCACTATCATACAGATTATATACATAAGTATATATCATAACCACACGTGAGCGTGGGGGTTGTGAACCCCCAGATTGCTGTAGAACCCCTAAATTTTATTTTTGAGTAACATGTTTGGCGATTTTACCTATCCTTACCCCTCAGCATTTTCTTTCTGACCATAGTTTGTATGATCATAACCAAAATTAGACACATCGCGCAGGAGAAAAAAAATTAAAAAATGATTTAAAAAATCAAAAACGTCTTGTTGACTGGCTGAACTATTTACATAGATACTTTTGAATCACCATACTATTAAAATCTAATGAGATTCGAAACAGACTGACTGGCTGAATTATTAATAGGTACCTACTTTAGAATCACCATGCTGTAAAAATCTAATGAATTCTGATGAATTTCGAAACAAACCGTAGATGCATACGGGTAAATAAATGTCGACTTTTTCCCACGCCATAAACAACATTTTATTCCGTCAATCCACAAAGAGATCGCGTCAAATTTATCGGCAGGATTGAAAATTTCCAAATTTTTTATCATGTGACATGACGCAGTTCGTTAAACAGGCTAAAATGCTAAAAAATAGGCTACCCCCGCCATCATTACATTATGTCGTGTAACATATACAATGTACAAGGTGCATATGATGGAGATTTCTCGGAGGAAAGGGTAAGCCAAGATGTTTTCTAATAAGCTTTTTTGGGCTCAAAAACGTTAGATGGTAGGTACGTCAAAAGATCGTTAGGCATCTCTGACGATGCTTTTCAGTCTAACACGTAAATCATCAAAATTAAAACGAAATGAGGTCTGAGCCAAAATGCCGCTATCTTTTTTCAAGGATTATTCTGGAAAAAATCTGGAGCCATTGGGGGAATGTGAATGTCACGTATACGACGTTTAACCAACTACGTAGTAGTGAGCTCTTCGTATACCATTGTTACCATTTGACTATATGTACGTATGTAGAAAAATGCGTGCACTAAATCAGCTGGCCTCGGTCTCCGGAATTCGGCCCCATCCTCTGAGAAAACCATCGTCGTGTCATTTCAAATTTGCCCCCATCCTCTGAAAAACTATCATCCTAGTCATTTTGAATCTATTCTGCCGAAAATCAGATCGCCAGATCCTTCGATGCAATCAATCGTTGTACGTATGTACAAATGAAACGAGAAGCTTTTATTTTTGCAAAACATTAATACACAATTTAATCGTCACCGAATCGCGAACAAATGTCCCTAACTGCGCTAAACAATTGGCAATGATCCAAATCACACCGAGTATCGTTGATGACGTCATGAAATTCGAATCGCGGCACGTGATCGGTCGCCGCCGTTTTATTGGCCACGACGACGTACGAGCAGCCAATGGCCTTGGCGTCGTTGAGACGCCGGCCCACCGTCGTCGACGTCCTGTCGTCGTACAGTAAGCCGCCGTGGTCAATTTCGGTCAGGCCCTGAGCCACGTGCCAAGCCAATTCCCCAACCGCCTCTTCCTCTTTGCTGCCCTTTTTCGGAGGAACGACGCATACGGTGAACGGGGCTATTTTGAGAGGCCATCTGAGGAAGAAAACGAGCGGCGATTGGGCGAATTTCGATGCGAAGAACAAACGCGCAAACGATTGCGGCGCGGAGCCGAAATTACGGCACCCGAGGGCCAAAATACTTAATGCGGGCCAAAGGCGCAAATTCGTCGACGTTAATCGTCAAGCTTTATCGACTCGCACCCAAAAATCGAAGGAATGGGCGTGCAAGTTTTAAGCCTCAAAAACCGGAAACCCACATCCACCGACTCCGCATTTTTCGTCAATTTTTGCCATTTTCCAATACCAAGAGTTTGATCGGTAACGTTGAAAAACAGCTTTTATTCATTATTATCAATTTCGAGCCTTTTTTACCCTCCGAAACTTCCAGATACCGAACCCAAAATTTCAGCCCAGCGATGTATAATTCTAACTACTCAAAGATTTATTGAGTCTATAGCCTCAAAAAGTGGTATAAATGCTGAAATTGGGTCGAAAACAATGCTCATTTACATTTCTTAGGCTATTTTAGGTGCTTTTTTGCCATTTTGACCTAAAATATAAGATTATTTTACCATCCCCGTAAGTCGCTGATTATCCCCCTCCCTTGTTATGTAGATCCTTTACACGTTTTTAGGCGGAATGAAAAGAAAAAACGGTAAGGAATTACGTGGAAGCGTAAAAATCAAAGCCCGAACGATTGCAGGTTTTGAGTAAACGAGAAAAGTTATGCAAATTTTTGAAAATTTGAAAAATTTAATCCGAAAATTTAAGCTTAGGTCCGGTAAAATTTTTAAACAACGTATATTCAAAATCTGAATAAGCGGATAGGGATGCAGCGGAGATTAGCACCCGCCGAATTCATTGTCATAAAACAGAGAGTGGCGCGCTGAAAGATAATTACTTATCTACGTAATATAAAGAAAAAATAAACAAAACGTATCAAACCAAAATCGGATAGAAAAAACCTATTTCAATCTATTAAGTCGTGATAGGCGCTAAGTTTTAATTTTAAAACGACAATTTGTGAAATAAATCCCAATTCCGACTCACAATGAAGTGCAGAGAATTATACATATTTGAGAACAGCGCCACCGCGAGAACCACTTCGGGGCTCCCCATTGACTTATGAACACTAGAAAGCAGGATTAGACACAATTTCTATTTTGATTTTATATTATTTACGCGATCGCTTTAATCAACAAGATTATTAGGTGAAATGCTTGGCGCGTTTTTCGTGGCTTTGATAAAAGTTCCAGATAAAACTCGACTACAACTTTGAAACATTCACGCAGACGATATATAATGGATTACTGAAGGACTAGGTACGTAAAAGTATGAAAATCATTAACATTAAGTAGAAATTGTGGGTGACAGATTTCATTAAACATCAGTCAAATAAGATTTTAGGTGAGCGGAACAGCAGTTTTTTTGGAATGAGCAAGCAGTTTGGACTAGGGTCAGCTGCTTATATCATGTGAGTCAGCAGTTTATTTAAAATGCGCCAGCACTTCATACAAATTGAGTCAGCTGAGCGTCAAGACTAAAAAATTCAAACTATTTTTCTTCGCGCCACACGTACAACCAGTCACGCAAATTAAGCCGGTTGCTCGCATACTGTATGGCGCGCAGAACTAGAAAGTATAAAAGAAAATTAGAAGCATATCCGATAATGTTCAAAATTCTTGGCGCTTCGCGTAGATTGTTCTTCTCAAAATGAGTGTAAGGATAACGAAATTTGACGCTAACCGTAAATATTACGTGGAATGCGCATTCTTATAGCTTAACTACCTATAGCCAGCTTGATTTAGCTTTGAGGTTTTTGAAAAAATTTAAAGCGGCTACGAAAGTGTTTTTAACTAATACAATTAATATATTTTACAGTAAGTCGAGTTGCTCGGAGACGCATGCCAGCGTTAAGCCGCATCGCCGCATCAAAAGTTTAAACCGCTTTTGTAGCCTAATTCTTGCGGAAAAATTTCAAAGAAAACCGCGAAGTTAAATTAGACAGACTATAATATAAAATTTTAAGCCAAAATTCATGGAATGTAAAGATCTTAAAATGGCGTGCCACTTCAGCTGCACGTGCGCGAATGGACCTGTATATACGAGTATATACAGGGAAGCATCGATTGTAGTGCATCTTATGCCTAGCCGAATCTAGCACCAATATTTTCCGATTCATATTTTAATCTATTATTCGCACGATGCCAGCTATCCCAAACCTAAACGCCAACCCACATTTGTCTCCTCAGGTAAGGCAACCGCTTGCGCGCATACATTTATTCGTACATACTTACCAGCAATCGCATTGACGAAGAATAAGACAATCGCATTGATTAAGGAAGAAGATCAATTGAGAAGAATTTCAAGAATTAAAAATAAATTAAAATTAGAAATTCATTTAGAGCAAGTAAATTGAAAGAATGAAAGACGATGTAGTAGTTTAATGTGAGCACCCTTCATTGCGGAAAGCAACACATAAGGTACCTACCTTTCAATGTATTCTAAGTGAAATACCGCCACCAGCACCCGCTATTCTCAACAATTAATACCCTTACCCGCATTCGGGGATAAAATAGATAAATTAATTCGAAAGATTTACTATTCGATAGAAAATATAAGACAAACATAAATATGATCAAAAATAGAAGTTCAATAGCAGACGAGAGGCACATGCACACTGGGGAGGGTATGGGACGGGTATCCCCCTACCACAACTTTTGAGAGGCATAATCCCTTCAGGCCATCTGCGGACCAAAATTTATTATTGGAGATATAAAAGAGCGCCAAAAGAGGCCCAACAGTTTAATCTGAAGTATTTTTCGACTAGTACTCTGTCCATTCATTCATTCGGACACTTTTTTCCATTATTCTGTCCATATTTGATAGTTCAAGTCATTACATCGTTCTTATTATAATTTGTTTTCATGTAAAGTTAATAAGGAATATTCAGAAAAAGTAAAATGCAACGGATTAAAGCATTTTTACGGGTTTTGATAGGGGGGGGGTAGTGATCGACCGGAGCGGCCAAAATGGCCGGAGCCGGAGATCCGGCCGGAGCCGGATTGAACCATGTTGCTCCGGCCGGAGCAGGAGCCGGAGGCCGGAGCCGGAGAAATATAATTTTACACGTGCGGATAGATAGGACATCTTTGCGACCAAGACATAGGCCATAGTGCACATCCATCTTAACTGCATATCAGCTAGTTAGTTATATCAAATACAGGGGCGGATTTAAGGAGGACGGCAGGGAGGGGGGGCGGCCGCCCCCCCTTATTGGCCAAAAATATTTGGCGAGATAAAGAATGCAGGGGCGGATTTAACGGGAGGGCGGGGGTGGCCGCCACCACCCTTGGCCAAAAATATTTGGCGAGATAAAGAATGGATGTGCAATTTGCAATGATTTTTGGCCGTCAGTGACCATAATTTCTCAAAATTTTTCTGGCGCTATGCGTCGGATGATATGTACCTATTAATGAGATTTATTTACCTACTTTCTTGGTGACCTGGAAGCCATTATCTGTTCATGTAGGTTTCAAAACAATATTAACAGCAGAAACAGCTATTTTTGCATAGTTTTCTTCTATTTTCGATTAAAAATTTCGATGTTTCGCATCAAATGCTGTAAATACAGGAAATCTAGCAGTAAATCATGCTTCTAGACACGATTTTTTTCGTATTTGGCAAAAATTTTTCCCGATGTACAAAGATTTTTTGGGACCGTCTTTGTACATGTACAAAGATTTTTGGGAAGAACGAAATTGCAAAAAAGGTCTGTGATTCAAAAAATTTTCGGCGCTTCGCGCCGAAATGAGTGATTGTGTGTTCTATATATTTTTATAATGGCAGAAATTGCATTTCAAAAGGGAAAATGTCAAATTTTTTGGCTCTTCTCGCCGTTTTACGATTCTTAGTTATTTTTGCCCTAAGAGACCCAGAAATTGCCTAAAACACACTACCAAAATTCGAACAATTCTTTTTTACCACACTAAAATCGCTACTGTACCATATAATACTACCTAAAAATTTGTGTGTGCAAAATGTTCAAAGACTTTTGGGGACGATCTTTGTACATGTACAAACGGACCTTGTACAAAAGACACTGACTGCTTCTAGACGTCTATCCGCCTTGATTTCAGTGGCGGATCCAGGATTTTTCTAAGCGAGGGGCGGTACCCCTAAGGTGGGGCTGAACCCTGACTTGGGCGAAAAAATCAGCCATTTTAACACGAAAATCGCTAAAAATCCTTAATTTTGCGCACTATTTTGGTCCAATGGGGGGCGGCCGCCCCCGCCCCTCCCTAAATCCGCCCCTGCTTGATTTCACAAGTTTTCAAGCGCTTCGCGCCAGATTTTTACAAAGTCAAAGAAAGTTAATGATTTTCTCGCACAAAATTGTCGAAAATTTCAAAATTTTTAGAAAAAATATTGCATTAAAAGTGATTTTATGTAAAAGTAGACAATGTAGAACACCGAAAAAAACGCTATTTCGCGCGTTAAGGGCAAATTTTTGTACCTATTTTTGACTGTTTTAGGAAAAATTGGGATACCGCAGCCCCCCCCCCCTTAGGAAAATCCTAAAGAATGGATATGCAATTTGCAATGATTTCTGGCCGTCAGTGACCATAATTTCTCAAATTTTTCTGGCGCGACGCGCCGGATGATACCTGTTAATGACATTTATTTACTTTTTTGGCGACCTAGAAGCACGGTTTTTTATGTTCGGCAAAGATTTTTCCCAATGTACAAAGACTTTTCGGGGCCGTCTTTGTACATGTATAAAGATTATTGGGAAGATAAAAACTGCTAAGAAGGTCTAAAATTCGCATCAAGCAATAAATCATGTTTCTTGACATCTATCCGCTTTAATTTCACAAATTTTCCGGCGCTTCGCGTCAGGTTTTTGTTGAAGTTAAAGAAATTTAATGATTTTTTCACACAAAATTGTTTGAAATTTTAAAATTTTTAGAAAAAATATTGCGTCAAAAGTGATTTTATGTGAAAGTATACAATGTATAACACTGAAAAAAACGCTATGTCGCGCTTTGAGGGCAAATTTTCGGACCTCTTTTTAGAAAAGTAGTGATACCGCCCCCTTAGGAAAATTCTAGATCCGCAACTGGTAAAACAGACTACATTCAACAAAATTTTATTCAATGCTTTTATTAAGAAAAAAGCTGTCGCCTCCTTAGCCTGCCCTAAATAAAGCGTCAATAGGCAATATTTGATGTTAAAGCATGATTATGTGTGACCGTATATACATAGGTACGTTACATACTATATTATGTTCAGTGAAGCGCGAATATGACGTACAGAATGGACAGCTACATTATCTGGAAAATCAGTATGGCATGTGCAGTGCAGGCCAGACTGCATCTTATGCTACCCTATGACTTCTAGTGTTAACAGGAATTTACTGCAGCGATTTTCACAATGTTTGTTTCGTTTTCATTTTCGTTTTTTTCCTAAAAATAAATATTTTACGATTGTAATGGTGATAGACACTTTATTTGGTGTTATTTCCTTTTTCTGCTATTATATTGTGCTCTGACTAAATTTAATAAGCATAATGTCAGCAATTAGTACGTTCGGTCACTATGCAAAAAAGGAAAAAATTCTCCGGCCTCCGGCCGATTTTTGGATGTCCTCCGGCCGGAGCACCGGAGTGGAAAAAATGGCCGGATTTGCCGGAGGCCGGATCTCCGGTCGATCACTAGGGGGGGGGTAAGGATCGACAAAAATTTCTGAAAAAATCAACGCGAAATCATATTTTAGCGCCATTATTAGCCATAAAAATTAATCCTTACCCCCACCCTCCCCAGGAAACTCGGTTTACCCCTCTCTGAACTTTTGACCGTGTCCATGTATGACAAGAGAAATAAGGAAACCAATGTTTGATTATTTAAGCAATGAAAGATTTAGGAGTTTCAGCTAGACCCGCGGTTTTTTTGTAATGATCAAAGATTTTTCCCCATGTACAAAGACTTTTCGGGACCGTCTTTGTACACGTACAAAGATTTTTGGATTTTTGGAAGACAAAAATTGCAACAAAGGTCTAAAACTCGACGAAAAGTTTCGGCGCTCCGCGCCGAAATGAGTAATTGTGTGTTTTATATATCTTTATAATGTTAGAAATTCCATTTCGAAAGAAGAATGTCAAATTTTTCGGCGCTTGGCGCCGTTTCAAGACGATTCTTTGTGATTTTTGCCATCAGAAACCTAGAAATTAGCTAAAATACACTAGCAAACTCTGTTTCTACCAGATTAAAATCGCTACTGTACCATATTATAGTAATGAAAAATTAGTGCGTACAAATTGTGCAAAGACTTTTAGGGACCATCTTTGTACATGTACAAACGGACCTTGTACAAAAGAAAGAACACCGGCTAAAACTCATAATATGATTCCTTTACGGTACACTTGCGCTATTTCTCGAGTCATTTTGTTTCTTGCCTCGCTTTTACCTAATCCTTCCATTTTTTCTTCTTCTAATTTTCTTAAATTTAGTTTTCTTTTCTTCCTTTCATTTAATTCTTTTTTTGTCCTCTATGATGACTTCCTATTATACCCAGAAGGATCAAAGATCGAATTTCGTGAGAGAAAAACATGGAAAGGGAACATTGCAATTTTCTCGCAAAAGTGGTTGAAATTGGTCAGAAACTGCCAATTATGGTAGTTTTTACGCTATTTCAACACAGTGTTTTTTTTTGTACAAGGTCCGTTTGTACATGTACAAAGATGGTCCCTAAAAGCCTTTGTACATTTCGTACACACAAATCTTTAGGTACTATAATATGGTACAGTAGCGATTTTAGTGTGGCAAAAACAGAGTTGTTCGACCATTGGTTACGTATTTTAGCAATTTCTAGGTTTCTGAGGACAAAAATCAGTAATAATCGTCTCGAAACGGCGCGAAGCGCCAAAAAATTTAACATTTTTCCTTTCAAAATGCAACTTCTGAAATTATAAAGATATTTATTTTTTGTTCATGCACCATTAATATCTCGGCACTGTTCGACTATTGAAGCAAATTTTTTGACTGCAGAATTTAGGCACCGTGCAGGTACGATAGGGTTCATTCGACAGCCAAACAGGCCATTCCGGCCATTTTTAGGGGGGGGGAGGACCACCAATTTTTGGCCAAAAACGGCCAAAAAACACCTAGAAAGGACCGAAAATTTAAATTTCGAGATCAATAATCTTCTGGCTCTGGAGGGCTGGGAGGACGACCAATTCTGAATTGGTTGGTGAAAACTAAAAATGTGTTTTTTAAAAGAATTTTCCGGCATTTTTCTTGCTTTAGTCAAAAATATCTGCACAACTAATTTATCATGTTTTAATGAGAACAATCGGCTATCCCAACCCAAATTCTAAGTAAGGCGGACATAAAACAGCTCAAAATTTTAAGTGGCGTAGTCGGCCAATTTTTAGGGGAGGAGTGAATGACGTTCAACTTTTGGCCAAAAATGGCAAAAAAAAGCGTGTAGAAATGGCCAAAAAACGCAGTTTTCGCCGAAAATTGGCTAGGTGGGGTCAAAAATTTTTACTGACTCCGGGGCGATGGGGGTCGACGGACTTTAGACGAAGGGACTCCTATTTCCCCCCGTTGTTACGTGCCTTAAATAAGGTAATATTCACCGAAGCTCCGCGCTCTGACCCGATTGGACGACGTAGGATTCGGCGCAGGCGGCCATGAGCCTCGTGACGCCAATTCCGTAGCAGGCCATGTAAAAAGGGGTGGGTTTTTTGGACGCCTCCCCTTCCAGGAACAAGGCCTTCAACGCCTTACTGTATTTCGTGCCCAGCAGAAAAGTGTGCGCGATTTCCAACGTTTTCCTACGTTTCATTGCTACGCCGCAACATTGAGCGCTTTGCGTTTCGTCGGCTAAAAAATACGTATTTGTTTACAACGCCCACCATTATAGCGTCAAGTAACGACTTTTGCGTAAAGTAATTCTAAACGATACATTTTATTTATTAAAAAAACACAAAACGGCGAACAAATACGGACAAACGTAAAAATATGCCTTTTTCGAGCTGAATTTTATCGATTTTTGATCTCAACGTCGTTGGTGTAAACGCAAGAACGTAAGACCATTGTAAACGAAATATAAAGTCGAAAACAAGATAATAAAAATAAAATAAACAAACGAAATTAAACAGGATAAACAATAAAGAAAGCAAAGAAGTTGAAAGTTAAATATAACAGTTTTCTGGCTATATAAAGAATTAATCCAGGAAAAACAAACGAAATTAGGATAAAAGCGAAAATGAAACAAAAATAACATAAAACTAAACAAAATTGACGAAATAGAGATGAAAAAATTGAAATTTTATTTTTAAAATATTAACTCAACAGCTCCGCATTTAACGCGTCGCCACATTTTTCGCACCGGAGCACCTCGTCCTGGCCGCACGCCTCGGCGTCCAAGTGATACTCGTGGCTAGAATGGCCTCCCATGGCGCCGCTAGTGGCCCGGACCCGTGTAGTTTTAAGCGACAAGTCTTCTAAAACGAATATAAATCAAAAAATAAAAATAAAGAACGAAAAATTTGAAAAAGTAAAAAAATTAAAACAAACTAAGTCTAAAAAATAGCGTTTGATAACCTAAATTTGGTCGTCTTCAAAAGACTGACTTTTTATCCATCCCTCCAAATTTTGGCCAAGACTTACATATATACATTTTATATGATTTTTTCCATTTTCGGCATAAAATGGACCATTTACCCTACATTTACCCTACAATAAATAGCTTAATGAACTTTGATACGACTCAAAGGTATTAATTATTTTGAAAAACTCATTAAGCCTTCAATTTTGAATGAAGCTAGTGATGAAACATTGTTAGCTGCGACAAATAAGACGCCGTTTTCCAACGTTTTTCATTATATCTCGATCAAAATTTATGAAATTTAATTCTGAAGAGGATCATTTGAATTCTGGGGTTCTCTACCTGACCACCACATTTTGGCCCCACGCCCATACATGTAATACGGGAGGGTTGGGGGATCCTGCACTAAAAGTCAGTCGATCCCTGATCCCCCTAAAGTCGGGAAAGTTTACACCCCACATTTTTGGCCAAAACTGCTTTTTTGGGGCATTTTGAAGTGCTTTTTTTGCCATTTTTGGCCGAAAATTGGAGATCATTTATCCCTGTCCCAAAAAATTGACCAGAGACCCCACCCAAAATTTGAGCCGTTATATTTCACCCAGATGTGCATTCGTCATGCTACTATCAAATCCCCATAAGTCAGAAGTTTATAAATGCATAACTAAAAATAGGAAATAAATACTTATTATGATAATAATAATAATCTCATTAATGTGTATAATAAAAAATAAATGAATAGAAATAACCGGAGAATAAACGCTCATAGGCGCCCAATACGGCATCGTAGGTTCGCTGGGCGCATTGCTCAGACGCGTGAAACGAATAAAGGTCCTTCATAAGAAATTCGTTGCTACGCAGCAGTCCGAAGCGAGGCATCGTTTCGGCGCGAAATTTTGATGTTATTTGATACAGTAAGACAGGCAAATCTTTACAACCTAGCACCCGTCTAAAATAATGCTGTTAGTCATGCATTTATTACGTAAGTTTTATTTCTTCCATCTCTTGTAGAGACTCATCAAATAGATTCCGAATTAGAGGTCAAAACGTCTTTTTAGTTTTATTCAAACTAGGTGCTTTTAGCTAACATATTTTTAATCAAAATTTGTATGGTCGTCAGCAGTTATACGTGGCCCCCTGGATATAACGCTATAAGATAGGCAATGGTTAAGGATAGGCAATGGTTAAGCATAGGCTAACGGTATAACATATACAATGGTTAAGGATAGGCGAGGGGTGGAGCCTTGCTCCCTGGGGTAGGGGTCAGGGAGCAAAGCTTTAGGATAGGTAACGCTATAAGATATACTATGGTTAAGGAATGGCTAACGTTATAAGATATACAATGCTTAAGCATAGGCAATGGGGTGGAGCCTTGAGCCCTGAGGTAAAGGCCAGGCGTGATGGTTAAGAATAGGCAATGATTAAGAATAGGCAATGCTATAGCATACAAGGACATAGTTGAGGAGTGGAAGGGGTAAATTGAGCCTAAGCAAGCCAAGGTGTAAAATAAGCCCAGGGTTAAACTAAGACTATACTGGAACTAAGTGTAAAGTACTATTGTATTCATAGCTAAAGTACAGCAAGGCGCGCCCTGGAAGGAGGGGAGTACCCCTAAAATGTAGCAGGAGTTTGCTCTTGCTACCCCCTGTCACTGAGTCCTAAATATGCCTTGTGCCAAAGTATGACGAGTGTAAACTAAGCCTAGCTGAGCTAGAAAGTAAATTGAGCCTTAGGAGTAATAAACTGTGTATGTTAGGGATGCAACGGGTATCCGAACCCGAACCCGAATAAAATTATTATAACTACCCGAACCCGAATGTTTATGGATTTTATTCGGGTTTATTCGGGTATTTTTAAACTCTAAAATCCCAAAATTGTATGTCAAAGATTCAAAAATTTTCGGCTTTTTGCGCCGTTTTCAGTTTGCTCGACCCTAAAACGCTGAATTTCATTTAGTTATCAAGTACACATAAATGGCTATGTAATTAAGTTGTATATTTCAATCGGTTCACGTGAATTTTTAATCTTTTTATTTCACAAAACGATTGCCAATTGATATCGTATAAAATGCTAAACATTGCTTCTTTGGTCTTAATTAAACTTGGTTTCTATCAAATTAAACTTCACGAATAACAGTTTTTCGGCAGTTTCTCCATGCAAGAAATTTCGTTGTTAATGTTATATTGTAGGTGTATCAGACACAATACACAGAGCGCTACCTCTCATTTACATTAGCGTTCTTGCACACTGAGAAGAGGAAGGAAAATCACTGGAAATTTGAGTGAAATATTTTGAAATAATTAAGCACTAGGCATCTAATAATAATAAAAATTGTAACATCTAGCTTACATGTACCCAGTGTTTTTTGTACTCGGCAAAGATTTTTACCGATGTACAAAGACTTTTTGGGAAGACAAAAATTGAAAAAAAGGTCTGAAACTCGCAAAAATTTTCGGCGCTTCACGCCGAAATGATAATAGCAGAAATTGCATTTCAACTAGGGATTGTTGCCCTAAGAGATCCAGAAATTGGCTAAAATACACTACCAAAAGTCGAACAACTCTGTTTTTACCACACTAAAATCGCTACTGTACCATATTATAGTACCTAAAAATTTGTGTGTACAAAATGTGCAAAGATTTTTGGGAAGACAAAAACTGTAAAAAGGTGGAAAATTCCTAAAAATTTTCGGGGCTTCGCGTCGAAATGAGTAATTGTTTGTCCTATATATCTTTAAAATGGCAGAATTTGCATTTAGAATGAAAAAATGTCAAATTTTTCGGCGCTTCGCGCCGTTTTAAGCCAATTCTTAGTGATTTTGCCCTTAAGACCCAGAAATTAGCTATAATACACTACCAAAAGTCGAAAAACTCTGTTTTTACCACACTAAAATCGCTACTGTACCACATTATAGTATCCAAAAATTTGTGTTTACAAAATGTACAAAGATTTTTGGGAAGACAAAAACTGTAAAAAGGCGTAAGATTCCCAAAATTTTCGGCGCTTCGCGCCGAAATGAGTAATTGTTTGTCCTACATATCTTTAAAATAGCAGAATTTGCATATTATATACACAAAAATTTGCATGTACAGAATGTACAAAGACTTTTGGGGACCATCTTTGTACATGTACAAAGGGACCTTGTACAAAAAAAGAAACACTGCATGTACCTAAGAAATTCGCTATACACTGGTATTCTTATATACTCGTACTTATTAAATACCCGAACCTGAACCCGATCGGGTATTGATTTTGATACGAACCCGAACCCGAATAAATTGAAGTAGACTACCCGAACCTGAACCCGAATAAACTTGGATGAACTACCCGAACCCGAACCCGAATACACCAAAATTCACTACCCGTTGCATCCCTAATGTATATATAAATATCACTTCTGGTCCTTTGTCACTTCCTGGTCCTTTGACTTCCTGGTCAATCGTCACTTCCTAGTCCTTTGACTTCCAGCTCTTGCGTCACTTCCTGGTCCTTTTGGCTTCCTGGTCCTTGCTTTTGTTGCATTAAGTAGCGTGTTGAATGACTTCCTGGTCATTGCTTAAACATGTTCTGCTCGCCAACACATGTTGCATATACCTCCTGCCACACTGTGCATGTGTAAATTAAGAATTATGTGGCAGTGGTCCGCTCTTGCTAACACCACCACATACAAATTAAACTAAGTATATGATTTATTCTGCAAACACAAATGGCATACTATAAGTAACAGTCAAACATAACTGAAAATTTGATGAGTATGGGTCATGGTCGAGAGAATCTAGTATGTTTACTGTTTTTTAGCTTTGATTTCCTGGTCCTGTGTCACTTCCTGGTCCTTTTGGCTTCCGGTCCTATTTGATGCATTAAGTAGCGTGTTGAATGACTTCCTAGTCATTGCTTAAGCCCGAAACATACTTCACGCGATTTGTGCTGCAAAAGGGGTTTGCAATCACAGTATACCCAAAAATGTGATGTCATAGCGCAGAACTGGCGCGGCAAAATTCATCTGCCGCTTCGCATCACCTAAGCATACTTCACGTGGCGCAGTCATGCGCGGCAAGAAAAAAATGGCGCCAGTGGGCGACCCTTCGCCGCTTCGCTGCCGCTTTGCTCGATGTTGGCATACTCCGCGCGAATCGCCGCAATGATAGCGCGTTGATTCCTTTCATAATCGATTTTTTTAAATCGGCGAAAGCTCATTTAAATTCATTTATGCATTTACAATGTAGGTTAGCATGTTAGGACACCATGTACATATGTATGTATGTACCACTGATGTCGGCTGGTTAGCAGAATCACACGATGTCATTCTGAAGAGATGGAGGAGGAAGTTTGTTTTACATTTGCTTGTTATCTGCTTAGTGCAGGAAAATTCTGCACCTCATTTATCAGTGTTGTATCAAAATCCATGATCCTAAGCAAAAAAATGCGTACAGCAAAAATGAAATCACACAACCGAGTGGTCAGAAGTATTCAGGATTCATGCACCTTTTCTATACAAGAAATGACAAAACTTCCAGAATCAATGACTGAACGTCTTGCATCCTGCATGAATTTTTTAACACTACTTATTCAAAAGACAGGTATGTACAAAATAATAAAAAGCTGCACAACAAATTGGAGAAAGTCCGATCAAAAACGTACAAATCCAGTACTGCCACATACGCACTTCTATAACATTTCAAAATCAATGATGATCGTTTACGCTCAAGTAGATACGTACATACTTCATTATAGATTCAGAGCAGATCGATACCGGCGCACCTCATTAGCATTCGCGAGGAAAGTCCAAACGTTTGGACTTCTGTGGCGCGGCAAAAGAATTCGAAAAAATACTAAAAATAGACATTATTTGCTTCTCGCCCGCGCGTTGAAGTATGCCATGAAAGCAGCAAAAAAAATTGGACTCTAGCGAATTAGGTTGCGGCGCGGCGGCCGCTTGAAGTATGCCTCGGGCCGCTTGAAGCATGCCTTGGAATGCGCGCGGCAAGCTTCGCGCTTCGCCGGGCAACGCCAGGAAGTATGCCATGGGTCAGCGCAGGTCGGCGCAGCGACTGCTGCGGCAAATTTGAGCCATTCGCCGCGCCGCGTGAAGTATGTTTCGGGCTTTAAATGTGTTCTGCTCGCCTACACATGTTGCATATACCTCCTGCCATACTGTGCATGTGTAAATTAAGAATTATGTGGCAGTAGTCCGCTCTTGCTACCACCACCACCTATAAATTAGACTAAGTATATGATTTATTCTGCAAACACAAATGGCATACAATAAGTAACAGTCAAATATAACTGAAAATTTGATGAGTATGGGTCATGGTCGGGAGAATCTAGTATATTTACTGTTTTTAGCTATTTTTATCTCAAGTTTATCTTGGCTCAAATAATTCTTAATTTACACATGCACAGTATGGCCGGAGGTATATGCAACATTTATAAGTGGACAGAACACGTTTAAGCAATGACCAGGAAGTCATTCAACACACTACTCAATGCAAAAAAGCAAGGACCAGGAAGTGACGCAGGACCAGGAAGTCGAAGGACCAGGAAGTCAAAAGACCAGGAAGTGACAAAGGACCAGGAATTGAATATATATATATATGCGCGAAGCGCTGGAAAAGTTTCATGTTTCCCATGTCATAACTCAAATTTGAGCTGTTTTGAGTGAGCTAGAAGGCAAAAACTATAACTAAACAATGAATCCGGCGCACAGCACTAGAAAAAATTGACATGCTCTCTATATCTAACTCTAATTTGAGCGATTTTTAGCGGTTCAGAAGACAAAACTATACGTAAACAATAAATCCGGCGCAAATCGCCGGAAAATTTTGAGTTTACTAGCTCAAAAGTACGCTAAAAACCTGTTTAGGCGCTGTTTCAGACGCACTTCGCCAATTTTTCATTTTTCCCTTCGGGGGACCCTTGAGAATAACAAAATTTTTCCCCATGCCCCCCTGGATACAGGCCTGTACCCATGTCATAACTCAAATTTGAGCTGTTTCGAGTGAGCTAGAAGGCAAAAACTATAGCTAAACAATGAATCCGGCGCAAAGCGTTAGAAAAAATTGACATACTTTCTATGTCTAACTCAAATTTGAGCGATTTTCAGCGGTTTAGAAGACAAAACCTTACATAAACAATAAATCCGGCGCGAAGCGCCGAGAAAATTTTGTGTTTTCTAGCTCAAAAGTACGCTAAAAACCTGTTTTGGTGGTGTTTCAGACCAACTTCGCCAATTTTTCATTTTCCCTTTGGGGGACCCTTGGGAAAAACAAAAGTTTTCCCATTTCGGGGGGGGCAGGCCCCCCCCGCCCCCCCTGGATACGGGCCTGTATATATATATATATATATATATATATATATATATATATATATATATATATATATATATATATATATATATATATATATATATATATATACAGAAATTGGATAAAAAAGGCTACATTCCGATTCAACAAGGCATAACCTCGGCTGATGTGAACATGAGACTTTAGAACTGACAACATTAGATAGATAAGAGTGTCTTCTTTCGAATCGTGTAAAAAATTTTGGCCAGCTGCCTGCTTTTTGTGCACTACGGCGATTTGTTTACACCTCACTTTGATATTTTTCTAACCTCAGAGTTTCCGCATTGTATCACATAACTGTGTATGTAGGAATCCTTTTTTGACCTGTTTGACAACAAGTACCAGTCACAAAAATTGGATAGCACATTTTTCGAACTCCCAGAGTAGATACGCTTCCTACTGAGTGCAAAAATTTCAGGATATCGTGAAAATTTGATGCAAATTGATAGCAGGACCAATGACGCTATTAGCCTTTAAACAATATTAAAGTAGGGTGTAAACTAATTGCCATAGAGCTCGAAGCATTGATATCTGGCAAAAATTTTTTACACACTGCGAAAGAAAACACTTTTTTCTATCTAATGTTGCCAGTTCTAACGTCTCATGTTAACATTAGCTGAAGTTATGACATGTTGAATTGGTATGTAGCCTTTTTTTGGCCCACCCTGTATATGTATATATATACATATATATATATATATATATATATATATATATATATATATATATATATATATATATATATTAGAGCTGTGCCGGGGCCAGGCCCCAGCCCGGGGCCTAGGCCCCGGCCCCGGGCCGGGAGCCAGTGTTATAATTGATTATAATGTAGAAAATGATAATGTTTTGAGCAGATTTACCTTCAAGCTCAATTTCAAGCAACACCACACATCTTGCTAATTCAAATCTTTATTTTATTATGTCAGGTTGGTGCAAATTTCTAGTTAATAATCAAAATTGACATATTTTGAATTGCAATTCATATAGCCGAGCTTTCCAGCTTGCTTGGTAGCAGACAGCTACGTCTATCAGAACAAATAGAATAATAAGCCTAAAAAAGTGCGAAGTAAAGCTAATTGAAAAACGCGTCCAAGTCAGAGGAGTTAAATCCATACATGGGCCGCTCAAAAATTATAGGGTTCCAAAACTTTTCGAAGTCAAAAAGCGCCTGATAATATATGGTAGGGCGAAAAAACACCGTTTTCTTGCGTTTCTCAATGAGAGCTATCCATTAGCATCAAAAAATCGCAGAAATAGAAAAAATTCTGAAAATCAATTTCTGGGGAGTCTAGCGGATTTTTTTTTGGGGAGAGTGTGAATTCTGGGGGTCTAGACCATAGGTGGGCAGCACCGAAATTTTGGGAGTGTGAAAAAATTTCTGGGGGTGGTGGTGAAAAACACCATTTTCCGACGTTTCTCGTCGAGCACTATCCCTTGACATCAAAAAATCGCTAAAAAAGCAAAAAAAATTTCAAAAATTGAATTCTGAGGGGGTATTCCATCTTCTGGGGGAATGCATACCCCTAACCCCCACGCCCACGTCCCAAGCCTCCCAATGCCCATGTTCTGTTATATCTTGTAATCCCAACAAATATTAACGCTTGACGCGCATATCTACTAGCAAGAATATATATGTACATAGGTATAAGGGGTAGGGTAGGGTCGTACTATGAACACGGTAAAGCACGCTTTACTAGGCCCCGGCCCCGGCCAAAAAGGCGGCCCCGGCACAGCTCTAATATACCTATATATATATATATATATATATATATATATATATATATATATATATATATATATATATATATATATATATATATATATATATATATATATATATATATATATATATATATATATATATATATATATATATATATATACGGCTTATTACTCCTTAGGCTCAATTTACTATCTAGCTCAGCTAGGCTTAGTTCACACTCATACTCAAAGTCCTTGGGCTTAGTTTTGTCATACTTTAGCACATTTACGGCATATTTAAGACTCAGTGGCACAGGTAGCAAGAGCGGACCCCTACTACATTTTAGGGGTACTCCCCCTCTTCCCAGGGTGCGCCCTGCACTTTAGCTATGAATACAATAGTACTTTACACTTAGTTCCGCTTTAGTCTCAGTTTACCCTAGGCTTATTTTACACCTTGGCTTGCTTACCCCTTCCACTCCTCAACTATGTCCTCATATGCTATAGCATTGCCTATTTTTAAGCATTGCGCCTGGCCTTTACCTCAGGGCGCAAGGCTCCACCCCCTACGCCTATGCTAAACCATTGTATATCTTATAACGTTAGCCTATCCTGAACCATTGTATATCTTATAGCGTTGCCTATCCTTAAGCATTGCTCCCTGACCCCTACCCCAGGGAACAAGGCTCCACCTCTTAGCCTATCCTTAACCACTGTATATGTTATAACGCTAGCCTAGGCTTAATCATTGCCTATCCTTAAGAATTGTCTATCCTTAAATATTGCCTATCTTATAGCGTTACATACAGGGGGCCACGCATAACTACTGTCGTCTATGAATAACTATGTAAAAATGACTGGCTAATCCTGCTGACTCAAAATTTTTAACCGTCGCATATATGCTATTAATTGAACATATTAAATCGAACACAATGGAATCCATTAAAACCACAATTATTTACCTAAGGTTCAACTCTAAGGGATAGGAAAAACCCCTTCCCTTTCAACGCGCATGTAGGATCTGAGCCAAATTTATAACACGGGATGAGGTATCCCCCATCCAAAGTCAGTCATCCAACCAGTTCAAAAATTTTTTACCCACATTGTTGGAGTCAAAAACCGTGTTTTTTGTGCCATTTTTTATCTGTTTTTTTTGCCATTTTTGGCCAAAAATTGAAGCTCATTTACCCCCCCTTCCTCTGTGATTGACGAATCCCTTCTCAAATTTTAAGCTATTGCTTATATGATTAAACCACATAAATGATTAGAAAGCGGGTTTGCCCGACGGACTAGCTGAAGCAAGAATGTCAAAATATTTCGCATGATTGGTCGGGCTCAACCGTCCTGAAAAGGTATTACGCCTTGCTTTGAACTTTCCACTTTTTTCTAGTTGATACATGTTTCAAATACCAAATGCTTATCTAATGAGCACGACTAGATGTCCGTGCAGTGACTTAAGGTCAATAGAAAGAACTAGAGACTCAATCAAACACCAGGAAGACAATTCTGGGGAAATGAAATCCTCAAAAATTTTATTAAAAATAGAATTCTGGGGTCTACAGTAATCTGTGGGAGTTTTCAACTTCGGGTAGTGTAAGCCCCCTCCCCCACGCCCATGTGTGTACTCAATCCTAAAATGAAACGAAAACATAAACGAAACAAGGGTTTTACCATGGAAAAAAGTCGAGTCAACAAGCACGAAATCATTCACTAATCGCGAATTACGATGTATTTGAGCAAGATACACCGCTTTTGAAATTTGCATTGTCAAAAACTTTCAATTCTTATTCCCGATTGACCTTTTTATCCTAAAAGCAAGAAAGCATGCTGGTGTCAACATTTTCAAAGTTTAGCTGACAAATGCGGTGAAAGGTATCGGTAATTTATGTAAGACGCTAGTAGAAATTTCGGAAAAGAAAATTGGATCCCCAGCCATACATGCACAGTATCGGGATTTGGAGAGGTTCAACAAAACAATTTTTTTCAAGAGTCGTTTTGGGCTTAAAAACGGAGATAATGCGTCCAAAAACGCCATTTTTAGGCATTTCCGACGACATTCTTCGCTTCAAGAACATAACAAAAATTTTTGAAAAATATCAAAAAGATTCGAGAAAACTGAACAAAACAGAGTATAAGACGCTAAGCATCGAATATTATATTTTTTGAGCCAAAAAGTTATTGGAATTTTCGACCGGGTTGAGAATCGTAGATCAGGCATCGACCATTTCCTACCTACCGCCGAAAAAGCTAAATTTCAAAACAATACTTTTCTAGAAAACGAGTTTTTTTAACGTTTTAAAAGTATCGTTTGCGCGAGACTACACGCCTGTAAATATACGAATTTTATCCGAAATAGATGAGCAACATTTGACGCGTGTAACGTACACATAAAGTATCAAGAAATTCTAGAAATTATATTATAATCACTGTTTTTTTGTACGAGCCTCTTTGTACATGTACAAAGATCTCCGGAAAAGTCTTTGTACGAGCGAAAATTTTTTTGTACATATAACGTATAGACATGCTATTGAATGTATACAATTTTACATACTACTAGATTGTTATCCGTGACCCGCACGCTTCGCAAAAGGTGTAACTTTATCCTAAATTCAGCTGGTTATATTAGTTCGACCCGAAACACCAAAATTTTCATGAGTCTTAGGTTGAAATTACACATAAAATCCGACTCAGTATGTTAAAATAACTTGTGTTACACAATTATAAATAATAAAGCGATTGCAATGTGCTGAGTGAATCTCATAATAGACACCAATTTGCTTATGAATTTAATGCAACGCAAAGATAAAAGAGTCAATTTTATCTTCAAACGGCAGAAAAACAGTGCAAAGTTGTTTTAATAGTTCATTTTTCTGCATAAAATCTTTATAAAACAGTAGAAATAGATGTAAAAGATGCTTAAATCTGTACAAAGATGCTTGAAGATAGATTTTGGAGTGTTTAATGCCAGCGCTTGGAGCTAAATACAATGTAATTATGATATTCGGCGTGAAGCGCCTAAAATTTTTGAAATTTTGCTAAAAAATTACCAAAAAAGTGTTAAAATTACTATTGCTTTGCCCCAAAAAGTCTTTGTACATTGTACAAAGATGGCTCCGAAAATCTTTGTACGAGCCTCAAAATCTTTGTCTCGTACAAAAAAAACAGTGATTATAATTAATAAATAATACGATCAGTAAAGGAGCACGCGGGTTCTTTTCAAAAAATTACCTAGCATATGCTCCTTAGTGAACAAAGATGTGATGCTCTCCTCGTGAGTGGGCGCCAAAAATAAATTGCTATCCTTCAACGCGTACAAATAGTCTTTCATAATAGCCATTCGACCCGATGCGTCTAATAAATGAGATGAGCAAAGGGTCGACAGCGTCAGCCGCTGGGCGCCGATTTGTTTCATTCGCCGGTCTATCAAATGAATCAGTTTGTCTAAAACTATTTGGCCCAAGGGCAAAATGTGAAAGAACCCGGCCGGACTGCCCCGACTTCGTTCAATAAACGCGTGGTCGAGCAATAGGCGATGGCTGACGGACGCATGGTCTTGATGAGGCGTCGTTTTGAACGGACGATGAACGGCTGGGCTAAAGAGCTTCGAGGCCAACATCACCGTAGTACGATACGGAACATCCAGCTTCATTGGGCTAAATGAGGTTTACCCTACGATTCATGCCGCCATATTAATCATTTTTCGAATTCCTTCGAAGCCTATGAATAAAAAGACCGAAAAAATGAAGTCTTTCCCCAAACCATGAATTTCACGCCAAGATTCTTGGGCTCCCCAAATCCAGTATTTTGATTTTGTGTACGTTCGAATGAAATGCGCGCAATAGGCATACGGCTTATTTAGGACCGCGAGTTCCTTGCGGGTACGCAAGTACCCTTGCGAGTAGGTACAGTTTGCGGGTATATAAGTGTAATATAATGCGCTTTTTCTGTTTCAATCGGCTATGTGTACATATGAACAGGGCCGTAGCCAGGATTCAATTTTAGGAACACAAAAAATTTGAAGGTCAGATTTTTCGAGAACCATTAGGGGGTGATCAAAAAGAAAGGCATTGTTGAGCGCTTCTTAACGAGCTCTACATAATGACGGAAAAATTCAAAACATTTTTAAACATTTTTCATTTCATTTAATAATATTATACAAAAATCTATCGGTTGAAGTATCTGCGCACCTGGATCCTCATCAATAGTCCGTAAACGATTTATAACTTTTCCCGCTTGTACTTAATCTTTGTGCTCTGCAGAAAAAAACGACCAGAAATTCCAGAAAAATTTAACAAGTTCTTTGTCTTGCTGAAAATTGAACGATTTCACAAATAGAAGCTATACAGAAACCATTAATCCGGCGCGAAGAGACGCAAATTTTGCTTTCTCCAGCTGAAAGTACGCAAAACTCTGTTTCGGCGGTTTTTCATGCTCTTCAATAATTTTTCATATTTTGGGGATCCTAGTGAGAAACAAATTTTTTCGTTTCAGGGTTAGGGGTTAGCTCCCTCAGCTAAGGGCGTGCGCACATAAATACCCATAGTTGCGGTTAAAATCTCACAAAACGAATAATTTCTGACTAATAATATTGGTTATATTGAAGGTTCCATAATTCTTGAATTTTCCCTATTATTAGTTCGAAAATGTGTACGTAGGTAACCTATGAAGTATAAAGTTGAAAGTTGACTCATTGGTAGATAAAATCGTGTAGGATGCACTTTAGAACTAATCAATTGTAAAATTTGTTTTAAAAATTTAAATTCCGCTCTAAAATCAAAGCGAATTCGAAATCCAAAAATGAATCAAGGTCATACATCACTATTGTCGGGGTATGAGGAAAGGAGCTATTAATTATTAATTCCCCCGTGGGCTTTTAAAAAATGATAGCCACGAGCAGGCCCGTATCCAGGATTCGGCTAAGAAGGGGGACGGACCCAGACATAAATTGGTCTATATCTCGGAAAACTCGCCGGGATAGCTCGCAAAAACCGCATTTTTAGATTCTTTGTCAGTTGAGATCATAAAATTTGGACTTTTTTGAAAAAATTTTACTACGTATGTACTCGAAAAACTATGTAAAAAGTGTCATTTTTTTGCTCACGCTTGAGCCAAAATGATGGAAAATACATATTTCACGTCCGGCACGGAGCGCCGAAAATTTGAAGATTTTACGACAAATGCATTCAATTATTCCATCTTCCCGTGCATTATCTTACCTTTCAAAATTTTTTCTCCAGCCAAACGAGTGAGGGGGCGGCCGACCCTCGCCCTGGCTACGACTATTTATAGCCATTTTAGCCGGAAAAACGCTGCAACTTTTTCCGGCTCAGCAAACTAGCTGTAAATAGCGCTTTTTCGAACTCAGAAAGATACTGCGTAAGTTCAGAAATGCTAGATAGCTTTTTGTTCGAGCTTTAAAATCATCTATTGCTAATAACGGACCTCAAGACGAGCTGCATAAATAGCTACTTTCATTGCTCGAAAACGATTAGCGACGTTATCCTTTTTCGCTGTAGAATCTTTTTTTATAAAGCACTTGGCCGTCTCCAAGTACTTGATTTTAATCCCTCCCTGAAAGTTCGATCTTGCCCACTTATGATGAAGGCCATGCTAGATTCTACCCTCATTGTAACTAGGTAAGCTTGTTAACCATGCTGCGTATTTCAGAGTCAACGTATGTAAATGCAGTTCTTCGGTCAGACTTGAAACTAATGAGGATTAATCTCCATAAGCAAATGCTGCGATGCACAGAACTTGGCTGAGAGTTCAAAACCTTTAATCGGACAAATAAAAGCAACGCAAGTGACATGACAAACTTAATTAGAAAAGAATTACGGATGATACACCAATTCAATACGCGTACGTAAGCCGCACAAAATAAACTAATCCCATAAGTAAAAAATAAGTTAGTATGTTACTATACATACGTGAGGCCAGACCTTCACGATCCCTACGCAATAATCAATTACTAATTCTAATCGTTAACACCACGGGCTTATAAATCTTAAAGCATCGTTTTATTCATTAGACAAGGTAAAGTAGTGGGCATTACGCGCATTGAAGGTATTTACACGAAAATGTCGGCTTTTAGTGAGGCGACTCGATTAGCAAAATACTCGAATCGACGGGAGGCGCATATCGTACATTCTATTTTTAGAATATTTAAATTGAATTTTTCAGCAAGAATTAAAAATCTTACTAATAAATCATTGGCTTAATTTAAAGCGCACCTATGTACCGCTAGAAAAATTGTAAACTGAACGAAATTTATTCGTATTACTAATGCGATCCTATATCCTGCACAAGACGCTTTGTCGAATTAGCAAAAAACGCTACGCGTGTCGTATATAAGTCCCAATTGTTACGTCATTTTCTTTTTTGACGGCGTAAGATCGTATATCGATTTTTTCAATGCAAAATATAGTCCACGATTAAGCATACGACCTACGTACGTACGCATATATTATAACACGCCTTACAGTGATATCGGACGATATTATAAGGCAATAGTTTACGCAGTATTATCGACTACCTAAAGAATGCCGAGAAGTACAAATACGAACGATTTAGCATATACGAGCCGAGCTGTCGGCTTATTAAGTCCGGTAAATGCATTCGACGAAGTACCTACATAGTAGAATGCATCATCTACAAATTTTTGGCAGTAAACCGTATCGATTTTTTTCAATCAACGTCTGACGTCAACGCGACATATTGGGCACGTCGGCTTGGTCTAAAAAATTAAAAATAATAAAAAATTCGAAAAATGGAAAAGGGAAACGATCGCTTAGCGCGATAAAAATAATGGTAGTTTAAAGCGCTATACGGACTATAACCCGAAACAAAAAACAAAATAAAAATGAAGCGGCGTTGCCGGTTAAACGGGTAAATATATGCAATAAAAAATGACAAAAACAAAAAAAAATTAAATACGACGAAGAAAATTGGGATAAATTTGTCAGCGTAAACCAACCTGAAGCCAGCGAACGACGCACGATTTGTGATAATTGTGTAAACAAGGCAAAATGGTCAAATTTTCGCCCGTTTCGTATTCCGTCATGCAAATACTGCACGAATCCTTGTGCTCGGCCTCCTCGTGAACCACGAACATTTTTTCCGTCGTCAAAGCCTCGATTTCGAAATTTTTCAGCCCAGTTTGAGCTTCGCCCAATCGGTCGGCCACATCCAAAATTGTCTATATTACGAAAAATAATAGAACTTAAAATATTAAAAATAATAAAACAAAATAGTATATGTAGGTACTAAAAAATAAAAGTGAAACATCTTTACACAACCAGTTCTCGCCACGAAATTAGGACACTTAGCCACCCTTAAAAATTTGTTAGGCCTATATTACAAAAGAGGACCTCGTCCTATGTTTTACGTCACTATGATAAAACATACGACGCAGAAATGTAACAGGGGTGGGGAATCCCCCCCCCCAAGTTGCCCGTCCCCCCATCACGCGAGTCAGAAAATTTTTAACCCCCTTTTCCCCGATTTTCGGAAAAACTTGCGATTTTTTGACTTTAAACGTTTTTTGGCCAAAAATTAGAGGTCAATATTCCCCACCCCTGAGAATAACTAGGGACCCTCCTCCCAAAATTTTGAGCCACTACACGTATGATACGACGTCCTATACTATAACATAGACAAAATGATCCTTAGCAAAACATACAAAGGACCGTTTTACGTTCAAATTTCGTGGCAAGAAATGGAGGTATGTGTAATAAATGAAAAAATAAATAAATAAAAGATAATAAACGAGAAAATTACAAACATCAAATTGAGAAATCAAGCGGGTGAAAATAAAGCCCGTACGAGTAAGGTCGTGCGAGTAAGGAGAGGCTGGGAATCATAGCAACATCCAAATTCTGGGGTCCGACGAGGCAAAATCGCCTAAAATAGTGCCGAAAATTCAAATCTGGATCTATCAAATCGGGGAGTTCGTCGAATTCTGGGGGTCCAGTCCAGACCCCCACTCCTATGCGTACCGAAGATCCTTCCGGCCCACAGTCGATTATCCGTTCTTCTCCCACAGGCTGAAATTGTTTACCCCCCCACTTTATGGCAAAAACTTTTTAGGCCATTTCGGAAGCTTTTTGCCATTTTTGAGCCAAAAATATTTCATTGAACCCCTCCTCATAAAATCACAGGCTACTTCTTCCAAAATTTTGACAATTTTTTTTATTTATTCATTATTTCTTGATTTATTTTATTTCTAAAATCATATACCTACTGATCCATTAGCGCCATTCTAAATTTAGACTAAAAAGCCTAATTCAAAGATCCTAATCGTTCAAATTTTAAACAGTCTGTCCAGATTTTGTTTCGACGTTAAATCAAAAATTGGTTCTTTTTATTTTTGCATTCTGTTGTATTGCGGTATGATTCCTGTTATTGAAAAATGAATTTAAAATCATGAGGGCGATAAAAATCACTCGTACACATCAACTCGCAATTAATCCAAATCGATCGATATCAATCGATATAAAAGAATATTTTATGCACATAATAATGATAATAATAATAATTAATAATAATTATAATAATAATTATTATTAATAATAATAATAATAATAATAATATTAATAATAATGATAATAATAATATTAATAATAATCAATAATTAATAATAATAAATAATAATAATAATAATAATAATAATAATAATAATAATAACTAATAATAATTATAATAATAATAATAATTAATAATAATAATTAATAATAATAATAATAATAATAATAATAATAATAATATTAATAATAATTAATAATAATAATAATAATAATAATAATAATAATAATCAATAATAATCCATATTATTAATGTGAAGACGATCTAAAGTGTAAATCGTTCGACTGGAAAACCAAAATATAAAAATTAAATTTAAAATTTGAACGAATCTATATAATATTCAACCTCAAAATCCAATTGGCTATTCATCATTTCGAAATCGCCATTGTCGATGATATCCAATAAATTGGGATGTAAAGGAAGAAAATTGCGTCGGCGATTATTATTCGAACGCCTCGTCGACATCGAATTTTCTGTCAAAAAAAAGAGTTATTCCGGTAAAAGGAATAAAATCGGCTGGAAACGATTTAATTTTTGAATTTTTTTAGGAAAACTTGGCATTTTGCCAAAAAAATCTTTCGAATTCTTACCATTAAACGGATCGACGTCTAGGAAAAATTCTTGCAGAAAATGATCGGGGATATTATTCGACGATCGTTGAGCGTGTTGAAGTGGACGGAAATGTCCGCCAACGTAATGCCGCTGAAAAAATTGATTGAAAAATCGCAAATAATAAATAATAATAATAATAATAATAATAATAATAAATAATAATAATAATAATAATAATAATAATAATATAAAAGTAAGCAAACGCAAAAAATATTAAGATAATAAAAATACTCTAAAAAATAGAAAACGACATAAATACACTCAAATATGCAAGAAATAAATAGATAAAATAAAAGTACCTGTAAAAAATTTTGAATAAAACATAAAACGCAGTAGAACTGACAAATCCGAACAAAGCGAATTTGAAGGGAAATTTAAAATAGAAAAAAAACAGATGACTTATTAAAATCAATAATAAAGCATTTTTGACACGAATAGGGAAATTCGGAGCTCAACCCCCTCCCCACCCCGTAAGAAAATCACGTCCCTGACAGTATTGTAATACGTATATACGTGTTTACGGGGCAGCATTTAAGGGGGCGGGGAGGCGGCCGCCCCCTCGCCGATAAATTTTTTTAGAAAAATAAGATAATGCGCAGAAAAATAGAAAAATCGCACGTATACCTATCGTCAAATCCTAAAATTTTCGGCGCTTGGAGCCAGGAGTTAAGTAATTTCCATAATTTTGGCTCAGCGCGGCCAAAGAACGATACTTTATATAGCGTTTTGAGTAGGAAAGAAATTTTTTTCGAAAAGTTGGAATTGTATGATCTTAAAAGATGGATCGAAAAATGTGGTTTTTGCGAACTATCCCCACGAATTTTCCGAGATATAGACCAATTTAGGCTGGGTCCGCCCCCCTTAATCGAATCCTGGGTACAGACCTGCGTGTTTACATTTACATACATACTGTTGAATGTTAAATTTCTAATTTTGCATGTTTTTTTACCTTTGATAGAGAAGTGAAGCTTCATACCTTACGTTAATTTGATTTGTCCTCAAAAAACTGATTAAACCCTCGCTTCTGATTGAAATAATATGTAGCTGAAATTAAAACTGAGGCAAATGTAATTTAATATGATAGTTCACAAGAGAATTTATCGTATTAACAGAGTTTTAGTTCGCGGTACACATTTTTAATTTCGAAATTCAGACAACGTACGCAACTTATAATTTTTGCTTAAAGTTTAGCAGTAAAACAAGTCTCAATAATGTGTAGAAATAATGTGACTTAGTTGTTGAATAATGTTTTTTGTTTTTTAATGTTTTTTGTTCTTTGTTTTTTTAAATGTTTTTATGTTTTTTAATGTTTTTTTTAAAATTTTTTTAATGTTTTTTTCAATAATGTGACTTAGTTGTTGAACCTCTATGTATTGTACATATACAATTTTTTTATTGACTCCGCTTAAAAACTCTTTTTACATCAGCTCAGCTGATGCCTGAAAATTTATATGCAAAGCAGGTTACGCGCGTTTCATAGTAGGTTTTTAACAGGTATATATATTTTGTAATCTACTAATTAAGATAATAATGAAGCAATTCAGCACTAATTTGCAAGTTTTGTATCGAAAAATACTCGGCTTTTTATGTTGAGAAAAATGTTGAACTAATACGAGGCACATTTTTGCAATAAACGTGTTTTTACAGTCTGCGTTACGACATGAAGAAATGCCTATTCGTGTCTTGGCT
This sequence comes from Mermis nigrescens, assembly GCA_036768485.1. Classification (NCBI taxonomy): domain Eukaryota; kingdom Metazoa; phylum Nematoda; class Enoplea; order Mermithida; family Mermithidae; genus Mermis; species Mermis nigrescens. The sequence goes on from JAVLUZ010000717.1 coordinate 118,717, forward strand.
TAACTTAACCCGAAAATTCGAAAATTCCAAAACCGTACCTGAACCCAAAAAATTCAAAAGTCAAATCCGGCACATCCCTATGTACCATACAAGAAAAAATTAATTAAAATAATCGTAATATTAGTATAACATGTATATCTGACTACCATTTGCATAAGGGTTGTGTTTATAAATTTATATAACTTTAGAACTTGCAATACTTTTATTCGACATTTCGCAAAAAGTACGGATCTTAGAAAATATAATTGTAATTGTAACTAGCATGCATGCACAGTAGGGATGGACCGGGTCCAAGTATCCGGACCTAGATCCGGTCCGGCACTATCCGACGATTTTTCTGGATCCGGACCCGGAATTTTCGAAAGTAAAGATCCGGACCCGGACCCAAAAATTATGGATATTTAGGAACCCAGTGAAACTGTTTTCTGATTTAACTGAGAAATAAGTATTTAATCCCAAAAATTGCTGGTTGGAGAAATTGAAATATGCTTGTGCGAGGGTTTATATAGCAATAAGTGAGTGAGGTTTAACAAATCGGACCATGAATGTTTTTTCCTGAATTTTATTCAACTTAGACGTAGCGATGTGGTTTATGGCATACAACTGAAGTGCTTAAACATTATAACATTACGTGGATGGCGTTGAGCCGGCGGACCCAGGCTGTCGCAATTACCATTTAAATTTAATTTCTTTTTGTATTTTCTTTTATTCATGCGGTATTATGCGTCACGTATTTCCTTTTTCGAGAATCAACATAGAAGCGCGGATTTTGGAGCGAAAGTATTTTGTATATTTCTGCTTGCATCTATTCAAATAGAGTATTAATCATGATGGCAGAGTGACGCTCGAAGGCTGAGTTTTGACATGATGAGATATGAAGTAGCTTATACTAGAAGTATTGAACAACTGGAAGAAACTTTCATGATAAGAATCGATTCAGTAGAGCAGCATTAAACCAGGTACAATATGCAGATGTAGCCTTAAATTTATTTCATTGTCTGGAAAAAACAAAGTTAAGTCATCACAGTTTCACCTCATGAACATTAAAAAAACGTTTTCATGAGCGATGTACATCATGCAAATCCAATTATCATGAGCCCATAGGATCAAAGATAACTTAGCCTTTTTTTGAACAGTATTATTCATTATTTATTTATGACTTCTGATCATGTTACCCAGTGTTCTTCGTACGCGGCAAAGATTTTTATCGATGTACAAAAACTTTTCGGGACCGTCTTTGTACATGTACAAAGATTTTTGGGAAGACAAAAATTGCAAAAGGTCTGAAAGTCGCAGAAATTTTCGGCGCAATTGTGTGTTCTATATATCTTTATAACGGCAGAAATTGCATTTCAAAAGAAAAAATTTCTAATTTTCAGGTCGCTTCGCGCCATTTTAAGACGATTGCTACAGATTTTTGCCCTTAGAGACCCAGAAATTAGCTCAAATACACTACCACAAGTCGAACAACTCTGTTATTATCACACTTAAATCGCTACTGTATCGTATTAAAGTAACCAAAAATTTTGTGTACAAAATGTACAAAGATTTTTGTAAAAACAAAAATTGTAAAAAGGTGTAAAACTCCCAAATATTTTCGGCGCTTCGCGTCGAAGTGAGTAATTGTTTGTCATTTATACAGTCGCTCGCCACGAGTGTTTACGTTTTAATATGCTCCATAGGATGATAGAGCTTTTTAAGGTATATATTTAAAACGTCGGTCGTGCGTGGGCGGAAATAGGACCGACTTATTAAAGATATAACCTAACAAGCTCTAGAAGCTTATTAAAACGTAAACATTCGTGGCGAGTGGTGTATGTTTAAAACGGCAGAATTTGCATTTAGAATGGGAAAATGTCAAATTTTTCGGCGCTTCGCGCCGTTTCAAGACAATTCTTAGTGATTCTTGCCCTTAGAAACCCGGAAATTAACAATTACAAAAGTCGAACAATTCTGTTTTTACCTCACCAAAATCGCTACTGTACTATATTATAGTACCCAAAAATTTGTGTGTACAAAATGTACAAAGATTTTTTGGGAAGACAAAAACTGTAAAAAGGTGTAAAATTCCCAAAAATTTCCGGCGCTTCGCACCGAAATGAGTAATTGTTTGTCCCAAATATCTTTAAAATGGCAGCATTTGCATTTAGAATGGAAGAATGTCAAATTTTTCGGCGCTTCGGCGCCATTTTGAGACAATTTTTAGTAATTAGCTAAAATACACTACCAAAGATCGAAAACCCTATTTTACCACACTAAAATCGCTACTGTACTATATTATAGTGCACAAAAATTTGCATGTACAAAATGTACAAAGACTTTTGGGGACCATGTTTGTACATAAACAAACGGACCTTGTACAAAAAAACACTGATACATATTACCAGCCCATCTTATCTGAAAACAATAAATATAATAATGTAATATAACAACAGATATAAATAATTATTGCACACTTTAGGGTACCTTTGGACCCGGATCCGGTCGGGTCTAAGGTCGAAGATCCGGATCCGGACCCGAAATTTTGATTTGTTGAGATCCGGACCCGGAACCGAAATTTTAAAAGACTTAGATCCGGACCCGGAATTTTAAAAGTTTTTGATCCGGTCTATCCCTAATGCACAGCATAGGAATTCTGCTGGGGGCGGGGTGAAATTATGAAGTACCTTTTTCAGTCCGAAAATGGGAGATATGCGTCAAAAACATCGTTTTCCAGCGTTTCTGACCACGCTCTGTCTTTCTAGAATATAAAAACAAAAAAATTCGAAAAAAATTTCAAAAAGTCGGAACAAATTGAACAAAATATAATCAAAACATGAGTATAATGGCGCAAAGCGCCGAAAATTTGGCACTTTTGAGCAAATACATACATAGATAGCTGAAACCGCTTTAAGAAAGCAACTTTTACACAAATTTTCGGGAACTTTAAAAAATCGTCAATTCTGGGGGGAGGGGGTGGAAAAAATTTTTCGAAGGGGATTGAAAATTCTTCTAGGCGGAATGGTGGTCGAAACCGCCCGAACCCCCTCCAAGATCATGTATGGTAACTAGTATACATGAGGGCGATAACCGCGCTCAAAGTTGGCTTCCCCATACCAGAATATTTTTGACTCCTTTATTTTTGGAAAAAATTGAATTTTTCGGGCGTTATTATGTGTTTCTTGGCCCTTTTTAGCCAAAAATTGGAGGTCATTTAACCCCCCATTCCCCGAAAAAGTGAACGTGGACCCCCGTCCCAAAATTTTGAGTCGTTACATGTATGGTAGCTAGCCTGCCGGTCAATATTCAGGAGCAAAGAGAAAAACATCTAAGAACGAGTATTTTTGACTAAAGACGACGAAAAAGGTGTAGAGAAGTGAAAAAACCGTATTTTTGCCCAAATATAGGCAGTGTGCCAAACAAATTCTCAATTTTAGGGTAGAGGGTATATATATGGGAACGGGGCTGCCGTCCTTGAGTGGAGAGATCCGCCCTCTAATACAGACAGGCCCGAAGCCAGCATTTTTTGACCGGAGGTGCGAGCAGTTTAAAGCGTGACCACTCAAGCATAAGCTGTTAAATCTCATATTCAGCTTTAAAAACTACTGAAAAATAGCTTGAACTGGGTAAATTTCCGAAGAGATAAAACGATCTTAACAAATTTCCCGCATGTTTGCGTAAATTTTGAAGCTCCTTTTGTTTTTTGGCCCATTTTTATCTTCAACATGTGGGACCGGGGGTGCGGCCGCACTACCCGCGCACACCCCCCTGGCTACGGGCCTGTATTACAGGTACGCCTACATGTAAAAGTGGGAAGCGGGCATACAAGTAACAAAAATGGTTTGAGGTATCCTTCGACCCCCTTGATTTTTTTAAAAAAAAGTTAAGTTTTCGGCCACTTTTACGTATGGCCGTTTCTGGCTAAAAACTGGAGGTCCTTTGTCACCCCCGAAATGGCCGGGGACCCCCACCCGAAATTACGAGCCTTTACTTGTACGGCCGGCGGACGCGTGATCCTCGTACGAAGCTAGTCGACCCCCAATCCCAAAAAGACATTCACCTTCTACCCATTTTTGACAAAAACTCGCGTTTTTAGCCCGTTTTCGGGTGCACCCCACATCTAATAGCGATCAACTAACCCTTTCAACAATTCGAGCTTTTATATCCCTGCAGGCGCGATTGTAATCATTTCAGACATTGGACGAATGACTGAAAAAATATTAAAAATCAAAGTGCGGGTTCGGGAAACTTTTTTGAAGCTCAGGTCGGGCTTTTAAAAAACACCGAAAACCCGTCCAGTTGATGCGAAAAATACAACCATTACGCAATAATAATCTCATGTAATCGTAATGAGATCGAGTAGGAAAAATAACCGGATTAAACGCAAATTCGGCCAACAGTTCGACCGGATCGTCGGCGAACATGGGGTCGGAGGCCCGCGGCTGAGTTGGCTGGGCGCCGCCCCTCGTAGAACCCCTCCTGGTACGACTGGCGATGGGCGACTCGTCCACCGATCTTTCGCTGCGAAACCATCCGCCCCGCCTTCTTCGATTAGCCTCGGCCGACGTTAAAAGGCAAGAACGAAACACGATAATAAGGGTTTAAGAAAAAACAATTATGAATATTCTGACGATAAAACGGGATAATACGGGTTTAACATAAAGCTACATTAATTCTTTAACTACGGAACTCTATACTACGGGTTTACCCTAGAAAATTGAGAAAAATCGCTCCGACTAGCTATTCGAGCGACGTCAACATTTAAAATTAAAATACAAAACTAATATTTAATAAATATTTGTATTCTAAACTAGGACGGAGATAATTTTGAAAACGGCTACTGTAAGAAGCGATAAATTACCGTTAAAAGGCCAGAGCCGCGTCGCGACGGCGTCCTCTGAGCCGAAGCGTTGTTCGAACGTCGAAAGCGCGGCGAAGTGACGGAAGTCGCCGTCGCTGTTGCGGACGTCGCCGCGGCGGCGGCGGCGTTGCCCGGGGCGTTGTTCATTTCGCCGTCGTAAATCGATTGCAATTGCCGGGCCAAAATTTCGTCAGCTTCCAACTGTTCGATGTTGGCCAAAGTGATGTCGCCGACGGATGTCGAGATCGATAATAATTCCAAGTCGGAATCTGAAACGAGTAGCGTAAAGTAGTTTAAACCGATTCGAGCGGTTTACGCTATGGAAAAATAGATTTCGTTTTCGCGCCGGCGTTTTGGATCGTTGCCAAAATCTAATCAGTCAAGGTAATGCCAAAATTTCAAATTTAATACGCCGAGTTGGAGCGTTTCCGGAGATAGAATGACTTTTTTCAACACGCTCGACTCGAAACGTTGCTAAACTGTCCATTTTAAAAAAATTGGAGCGTTGCCAAAATTAGAAGGAAACACTTTAAAAAATGTTTTTTCGCGCGTTATAAATGACCTAAAATAACAGGAGAAACGAAACTTTGCGAAAAATCGCAAAGTTCAGGCATTCAAATACGTACCTACACTATTCGCTCGACACTTTGTCGCGCCAATGACTCGCTATCGTAGCATTAAAATAAAATTATGGCCCGGAAAATGGAGAAAATGTGTTTTTTAATTAAAAACTAGTCAAAGCGCAGCGTCTTCCTCGATTTTGGATACAATGGAGCATCGCCCAAATGTTTTATGGCCCAGCCCGGCCCATGCGCGGGATCAGTAGGCAACGATATAAGTTTAAAACGAGTAAATTGCGTAGTAAATTGGGCGAATGAATAAATAACGGAATAAAGATGCAATAATAAGCTAAACGATATGAATAAATGTTTAGTTTATAAGAACCGATATTTTCGTAATTATTATTTTTTATTATCTAAATAATTAATTTCAGTGTAAAATGACCGGTGTCCGGAACGGAGCGCGACGAATGCGGCTGCCGACTCCGCCCGCTTCGACGCCTTCGACTGACCGCCGGCGGCGCTCTCCGATTGGTCGATCGTTTCCGCTTGGCCGACGCCGTCGAAATAGTTGGCCGATCCATCGACGCCGGGGCGGCTTGAGCCGGCGACGAAGTTCTGACCATGGGCTCAAAAAATAAAAAATTCATAAATTAAAAAATGAGAAAACGTAAGACGGAAATGAACGCCGCATTAACGTACCCGTTCGACGACGCCGCGGTAATTGACGCTCGGCTGCCGCCGCCATTCGCGTCGTCTAAACGTCGGGCTGTCGCGCGGACGCGCAACGGCGGCTGCGTCGACGTTAAATGCGGCGTCGTCGTCATCGGATGACGACGACGACAACGCGACTACGGTAAAATTTTTCCTACGAGGCGCCATCGCGCTACCGACGATGACGTCATCGTCGTCGTTGTCTTCGAAATCGATCCAAACAGGCGGAATGGGCGTGGGCGTGCGACGCCATATGGACGATGACGCGACGCCGCTGTTTGTCGTCGACGACTGCAAAGCGTCGTTGGACGACGGCGTTTGATCGACGACGAAACTGAACGGAAATCGGCCATCGTCGTCGTCGTCATCGTCGTCGCCGCCGCTTTGATCGCCAATGTCGTTGTCGTCGTCGAAAAGATTAGGCGTTGAGCAGAATAAATCGCAATCCGACGAGGCGCCGTTTTCTTGCGTCGTCGTCGTCGTTAAATTTTGCGAACCGTCGAATGTAAGCGAGACGTCGGCGACGCTCATTTTGATATAAATTTATAGACTTTCTCTAGACGACAAATAGAATTCGACACGAATTCCAAAATTTGCTCAGCAAAAGAAACAAGGGCGCAATTATAATTCAAAAAAGGCCCTTTCGACGATACAAACCAGCAAGTCCGTATCCAAGGGGAGATTAGAGGGTAAAAGACCCCCCGAAATAAAATTCAAGAATGTTTTTTTCCTTTACTCCCCCTTTGATTTTAAGACAAAACTTGCAGAAAATTTCGGCACTTCGCGCCAAATTTCACACTTATAATTAAACATGTTAGTTTTACTGGAAAGATCAGTTACTACGTTATTGCCGGTGGAAGTAGGAGATGGAATGCTTTAAGAATTATTTAAACGTTTATTTACAAATCTAAAAAAAGGATTTCAGATCGCCATGTTACAATAAATTACTTTCCTGTAAACAAAAATGATTATGAATTTCTTTGCGTAAAATTTTACAGCGATTACGATACCTTTGCTTACGTATAATTACATAATATTTTTGTATTTTTTTTCAATAAAAGCCATTTTTGGCAAATAATTTTCGTAAAACTTTAGGGTATGAAAATTTGGAAGGCTTTGCTTTGACTTTAGGAACAAAAGCATAAATAAGAGGCCTTAAAACATTCGAAGATACATCATCTTTACATGTCGTTAACATTAAACAAGTAGAAAAGAGATCAGGCCAAGAAATAGTAGAAAGGAAGCTGCCAATACTGAAATAGTCTGCTTTCTGAAAATTAAAAAGAGATGATACGTATGAAGCAAGTGAAGTTATCACAATTTCAAAAGATATGGAATTGTGGTCACTTGTAGAAATGGAGGGTAGTATTTTAACATTAAATACATTATTTGCTGCAAAAATAACATCAATAATATTTGTATCACGCGTATGATCTAAAACTAATTGTTTAATCCAGTAGACGAAAAACAGCCGTAAAACAATTCGTTAAGAGAATCGGATGCGAAGGTACCTAAGGCCCAATCAATTTTTGGTAAGTTCAAATCATCTAATCTAAAATAATTACGGGATAAGAGCAATTATTTACCCATTCTATCAAGTTGCAAATTCTTAAGGCATGATTTAAATCGTAGTGAGAGGGCTTGTAAATAAGAAGAAATCTATCCTGACCATAAAAACCTCAATAACTTAATAGTCAGATATACACACTTCGTCAGGAAGTTCAACAAAACGACCACTGAAATGCGATTTTATAAATACGAAGACCCCACCGCCTCGTTTATTTACTCGATCAGAGCGGAAAATTTGATAATTCTTTATGAGGACATAAAATGCTATTATGAATTACTTCATTTAACCATGTTTCACAACAAAAAATAAAGTCTCAATTGTTACTATCTAACAAGTACTATAACCCCCTAACTTGTCTACTTAACTTTGTGCAATAGACAAAAAACACCTAATTTTAGTAAATTCGGAAAGCGACTTATCCTATAAATAACCAGAATCAACGTTGCAAAAAACTTTTAACTATCAACTTCATTTTATCTATATTTATCAGCTAATTTTAGGACAAAGATTCAAATGATTTTTTAAAAAAATTTGGGTAATATGGCGAATATGCTAGAGCTACGTACAGTAGCTCGAAGTACTTCCAACAGCTGCAAGACACGAAACAAACAAAATAAGATAGGATTTAATTAATTCTAAATTAGGAGTGCCAGGGTTGAGAAAGTTGGCAAACTCTAGTTGTTTCAATCTTATCATAAATACTTTCGAGTTAGGAGCTTGTATAACTTGCTCAGGCAAAGAATTTTACAAAGAAACCAGACGATTGCAAAAATCGTATTTTCTAGTACTCAAATTCGATTTGTTAATGATTAGTTTACGAGAGTTTACTGCACAATTTGACACCATATTGAAGGTAAAAAATTCTTCAAAGGGCAAAGTCTGAAATTTGAAGATGGAATAGACCATGCCTAAATCAAAATTAAGCCGTCGGAGTTCTAAGCGTTCAAGACACAATTCTTTCAATCTGAAATCATAAGATAACCGTTTGTCACTAAATAACCGTTTGGTAACTCTTCGTTGTACATTTTCGACTAAATAAATGTCTTTAGTGAGATAGGGTTCCAAATTACAGTACTATATTCAAGAATAGGTCTGACATAAGTTTTGAAAGCCTTGATCAGCATGGCTGCATTTCTTGAAATAAAAGTCCGAAAAATCAGGTTCGAGATTCTCATCGATTTTTTTACTATATATTTACAATGCACTCTAGATTTCAAATTTTTAGATATCAAAACACCGAGGTCCTTCATCTCAGTCAAATCTTTTGGTATCTGAAAATCATTGATTTTGTAACAAAACTTTGGGTTCGACCTACCCATCTGTAAAACAAAACATTTACTCAATGAGATCTCCAGCTGCCATTTATCAGCCCAACCTTTGATGTACGTCAAATCATTTTGTAAGTCAATAAAAATCAAGGCAAGGTTTGAAATCTCAGCATCATCAGCAAAAAGCGAAACTGGCAATCACTAAGTAAACTATACTTATTGAGATGGGTCATTATGTTTTTATTTGCTACTGACTCTATAATTTTGCATGAGACGCAGCAGAGGGATATGGGTCTGTAGTTCTCAGGGGATGACATGTCACCTTTTTTGTGTATAGGCACTACAATGACTTTGCTCCAGAGATTTGACAGGCTTCCTGTTCTATAAGAGACTTCAAAAATTGTGGCAAGCGGTTGTGTCAAAAATAATTTTAGCTTCTTAACGAAAAAGGCGCATAGCCCATTGGGGCCAATTGACAGTGATGGTTTGAGACGGTTTAAAGCATCCGAAACAAAAGAAAGATCAAATTTAGGAGTAAAATTTTCCCTGCATCTAATTCTACTAGGAAAATCTGGCAAGGTATTATCATCATGCACAAAAGTTGATGCAAAAAATTTGTTCAAAATGTCAGCTTTGTCAATCTCTTCAACAATAAGATCGCTGTCAAAGTTTCTAAGTAACGGTATTTTCTTTTAACTACTCAGACGCTTATTAACAAAAGAGATTTGAATTACAGAGTTTAATATTACAGTTCAATTACAGATTGAATTATTGAATTATTGAATTACAGTTCAATTACAGAGTTGAACGTCTGTATTCCTATAAAATACCACATAAGTCTAACTGTCACTTGATCAGCTCTGCCAGTCAAGTTCTCACGGTGCCTCCTTGCAGAGTCCCTGGGTAACGCTAAATCCGTGAGGGCGATAGGCGGGTTTGTGGCGCCTTAAAACCACATGTTCTGGGTAGATGGAGCTCATAGCCATGGTAGGCAGTCCATCTAGGAGAAGGACAACTCTGATTTCAAAACCGACCACTGCCTAGTGGTCTGAGGTGCTTGCGCCATAGGCTAGGTTACACTTGCTTAAAACAAGTGGTTATCGTCAGGAAGGGCAACCGGATGTAGAAAACCTGCTCCAAAAATTCAATGCTATGTCGAAAAGAAATATGGCCCCTAGTCCCCGGTAGGGATGTTCCGGTTCCAGGATTTTCAAAAAAATCGGTTCCGGTTCCGGTTCCAGTTCTTGGAAAACAAGAATTTCGGTTCCGGTTTCGGTTCCGGTTCTTGCGTAAGTTGGAACCGTCGGTTCCGGTTCCGGTTCTTCAAATAGAGAACCGTCGGTTCCGGTTCCGGTTCTCGGTTCCTGTGCTAAAGTATGTACGCTCTTGATAGCTTGACTTTTACCGGAACATGTGATGATGTAATCGAAAGATAAATTATTCAGGAAGTCGTTTCTATCTGGCAACTGCACATTCAAATAAATTTTACGTCTAGTTGACAATTTACTTATAAATCACTGGATATTATCTATGTGTTTCTTAATTGGAGGCTTATACGAAATCGAAATGCTTAATTCGTGACGAAGATCTGCTGCAATGGTGGAAAGAGAAGTCGAAGAATTTGCCGATTCTCGCGTTTATAGCTAAGCAGTATCTTGCAGCCAGTGGCGGATCTAGGATTTTCGTAAGGGGCAGTATCCCAACTTTTCCAAAAACAGTCGAAAATAGGTCCAAAAATTTGCCCTCAACGCGCGAAACAGCGTTTTTTTGGCGTTTTACAATATATACTTTTACATTAAATCACTTTTGACGCAATATTTTTTCTTTATATTTTGAAATTTTCGACAATTTTGTGCTAAAAATCACTAAAATTCTTTGAATTTATGAGAATTCTGGCGCGAAGCAGTTTTTTTTGTACAAGGTCCGTTCGACATGTACAAAGATGATCCCCAAAAGTCTTTGTACATTGTGTACACACAAATTTTTGGGTACTATAATATGATACAGTAGCGATTTTAGTGTGGTAAAAACAGAGTTGTTCGACTTTTGGTAGTGTATTTCAGCTAATTTGTGGGTCTCTAAGGGCAAAACTCACTAAGAATCATCTTAAAACGGCGCGAAGCGCATAAAAATTTGACATTTTTCCTTTGGAAATGCAGTTTCTGCCATTATAAAGATGAATAGTGCACACAATCAATCATTTCGACGCGAAGCTGCCGTAGATTTCTGCGAATTTTAGACCTTTTCAGTAATTTTTGTTCCTCCAAAAATCTTCGTACATGTACAAAGACGGTCCCGAAAAGTCTTTGCACATCGGAGAAAATATTAGCCTAACACAAAAACCGTGGCGCGAAGCGCCGGAAATTTTGTGAGATTAAGACGGATAGACGTCAAGAAGCATAATTTACAGCTTGATTTACTGTATTTATAGCATTTGATGCGGAACATCGAAATTTTCAATTGAAAATAGAAGAAAACTATGCAAAAATAGCTGTTTCTGCAGCTAAAATTGTTTTGAAACCTACATGAACAGAAAATGGCTTCCAGGTGGCCAAGAAAGTAAATAAATGTCATTAATAGGTATCATCCGGCGCGTAGCGCCAAAAAATTTTTAAAGAAATTATGGTCACTGAGGGCCAAAAATAATTGCAAATTGTATATCCATTCTTTATCTCGCTAAATATTTTTGGCAAATGGGGGCGGCCCCCCCGCCCCCTTAGATTCGCCCCTGCTTGCAGCGCCAGCTACAAGCGTTCCATTGGAACAGCTGTTCAGTTGCACTGGAATCATTTACCACCCTCTCAGAAACAGGCTACATGGCGAAAAAGCAGAACGACTATTATTTTTAAAATATAATTTACGCGGAACAATACTAAGTTCTAGTCTGTAAACTCTTGGGTAATAATAGGTTGAATTGCTGCTTCATGTCTTCACTAAATTTTATGAAGTTCGATTTTTAACTCTAACTTTAAAAAAACCAATAACCGACTCCAAAAAGATCGGTTCCGGTTCCGGTTCTTAGAAAATCAAAAAATCGGTTCCGGTTCCGGTTCTTAGAATATCAAAAAATTGGTTCTCGCTTCCAGTTCCAGTTCCAAAAAATGGTCGGTTCCAGCCGGTTCCGGTTCCGGTTAAACGGCACATCCCTAGTCCCCGGCATATCTTAAATGGAAAAGGGGTCCGGGTTTCAAATATGTAGAGTTGCTTCAATAAATGTTGGAACAATGTTTGGAAGAAGTAGAGAAATAATAGATATACTAGTCCGTCGAAAAATCAACATATGCTGTGTACAGGAAACAAGGTGGAAAGGATCGTCGTGAAAATTTATTGGCGATGGTAACGAGAAGTATAAAATTTACTGGTCATGGGTGAAGCCTCTGGAGAGGCTGGTGTTGGAATACTAGTCAAAGCAGACAGGGTGGATGATGTCGTTGAAGTGAAACGAATCAACTCAAGAATAATGTGGCTCAAAATCAAAGCCAACGACGAAATACTAACAATGGTCTCAGTATACGCCCCTCAACAAGGGAGAGCAGACGAAGAAAAGAAATTTTTCTGGAACACGCTCACTGATGCAGTCAGAGACTTGTCATTAAATGATCAACTGATCATCTGTGGAGATTTAAACGGCCATGTAGGAAATAGTGCTGAGGGTTATGAACAAAACCACGGTGGTTTTGGATACAGGGAAAGAAACAGTGCAGGGGAAGAAATTCTAAACTTTGCTGAAAGCCTGCAACTACACGTCCTGAACACGTATTTTAAGAAACCAAATCAACACCTCATAATGAACAAGAGCGGAGCCTACGAAAGTCAGATCGATTATATACTAACTGGGTACAAAATGAAATCCAGATGCAAAAATGTCAAGGCAATACCCGGAGAAGAATGCATACCGCAACACCGTGTTCTAATTGCTGACTTTTTGTTGCCAAATTGTGCCGTAAAGACCGTTAAAAAAGACTGTAGCCCAAAAATCAAGTCGTGGAAGCTAGCTGACAGCAGCACTCCGGAAAAATTTGAAAGATTAATAGCTGAACGACTGGAACCAAATGGGTGCTGGTCGCATTTTTGCGACACACTACTCAACTCAGCACAAGAAGTCTGTGGAACATCAAAAGGAAGTCATCAAAAACGTTTTAGAGAAACATGGTGGTTCAGTGAAAAAGTCAGAACAGCTATCACTACAGAGAAAGATGCTTACCGGAGATGGCAAAAAAGCCAATGTGCTGATGATAAAGAAGTGTACAAAATGGCTAAAACTGAAGCCAAACGTACGGTAGCTGCTGCTAAGAGTGAAGCACTTGAAGAAGTCTGGAGCAGTGGCAGTAATCAAGAAAAACTAAGAAAATTATATCGGCTAGCTAAGAACAGAAGGATTGAAAAACAAGATGTTACTGGTGCTATATGTGTAAAAGACGATAATGGACGATTATTAGTATCTACAGAACAGATATGTGATAGATGGAGGGAATACTACCAAAAACTGTTGAACGAAAGCAATGGAAAAGTTGAAGTAGACGATTGTACAATGGTAGAAGGCCCAGTTGAAGAAATAACGGAAAACGAAGTGAAAGAAGCCATGAAATCTTTCAAAAAACGGAAGTCACCTGGGCCAACAGGTCTATCAGTAGATGTCATAAAGGCAGCTGGACGACCTGCATTGCTTGCCCTACTTTGTATCTTCCAACAATTGTGGAAAACTGAAGAAATGCCAGACGATTTCACTAAAAGCATAACAATACAATTGTATAAAGGAAAAGGCGACCCTCTGAACTGTACATCCTATCGAGGAATCTGCCTACTTGAGCACGGCATTAAAATTTTCGAAAAAATTTTTGGAATTAAGGCTGCGAAAACTCATACAAATTAGTGGAATACAATATGGATTTATGCGCCATAGGTCAACAACTGATCCAATTTTTATATTAAGACAATTACAAGAGAAGTATGTTGAGAAACACCAACTGCTGCATCACCTGTTCGTAGATCTCGAAAAAGCCTTCGACAGAATACCAAGAGAAACGATCATATGGGCTTTGAGAAGACAGCTAATCCCAGAAAAGCTAGTAAGACTGATAATGACAACATATCAGTCATCAAAAACAGTTGTCAAGTCAAAGGCTGGCCATAGTAAAGAGATCGACATAACCAAAGGCGTACACCAAGGCTCGGTCCTTAGTCCCTTACTATTCATAACAGTAATGGAAGAAGCAACCAAGCAAATATACACTGAAACACCCATGGAACTACTATACGCTGATGACCTTGTGCTCACGGCTAAAAATCAAGATGAGATAAAAGAGTGTTTCAAATTATGGAATGCAAGTCTAATGAAAAAAGGCATGATCGTCAATCCAAGCAAAACCAAGTATATGGTCTCTGGTGAGAAAGGACCAACTTTGAAGTCTGGAAGATTCCCATGTGCCGTTTGCTCAAAAGGTGTTGGAAATAATTCCGTCCTTTGTACCATGTGCAAGCGATGGTGCCACAAAAAATGCTCAGGAATACGTCAAAGTTTGAACGCAGTAAAAGACAACTTCAAATGTACAGCATGCACAACTGACGTAGTTTCAGAAATTGTAGAGCCAAACATGCTACAAATCGATGAAATGACGGTAGAAAAGGTCAATACTTTCACATACCTAGGCGACACAGTACAAGCCAATGGTGGTGCTGAAGCGAGCGTTAGATGCAGAATCCAGGCCACATGGAATAAATGGAGTCGTAGCTGGTTTACTGATGCAAAAGAGTATACCATTACCAACCCGCAGTCAACTGTACCAGCGCTGTGTTCACCCAGTCCTGTTGTATGGATCAGAAACATGGGCAATGACAAATAGCATAGAAAACGCTTTAAACAGAACTGAAATGAAATTGCTTCGTTGGATGCTTGGTTTACGCCTGGCCGACAAAATTAGCGACGAAGAAATTCTTAGAAGACTTACAATGGACAATATCAGAATACACTGCGGACTTGCAGATTGCGCTGGCTAGGACATGTCGAAAGAAGCCAGGACAGTAATGTCATATCAGCCAAAAACCTGGTGGCGCCTGGAAAACTGCCAAGAGGCCGGCCTAAGACAACGTGGATGAAGACAATTAAAAAGGACTTGGCTGCCAAAAATCTACGTATGGAAGACACTCATGATCGGGTGAAATGGCGACATAGCATCAAACATCCAATCCCAATCGGGAAAAACAGACGTAAAACGGGATGAGTGAGTGAGTGAGTGAGTGAGTGAGTGAGTGAAAATTGTTTAAGTTATTTGATTTCATTAAATTACTCTCATCAGTAAAAAAGTGCTTAATTGCTATTTTAATCTCTTTGCTTGAGGTTTTGCACCTTTTTAACACTTCAGCTCAATTTTGACTTCCTCTAAAATATCCGTTTATGGCCTTACAACTTGTAAATGATCGTAGGCAGAACTTTTCTACGGGCTTCACATCTTTTTGGGACAAATCCCGAAATAAAATCCATTACAGACAAAAACTTTCGTAAAAATCATTAACAGTTGTCATACATTCCCATAGGGGTGAGGGGGTATTACCCCCACCTCAGGGTTCGAGACTTGAATCACTGTTGGACGATTTTGAGCTATCAAACATTTTCTGCATGATTTTTGGGTATAAAAGCAGCAAAGATACTAAAATTTTTTCAGCGCTTCAGCGCCGACTAATACATTTCTGTTTTGTTTACCCATAAAATACCTAGAATGAACTTAAAATGATCTGAAAAGTCTGAATTTTTGATGAATTCTTATATTTTTTACTTACAAAAGCAACGAAACTAGTCAGAATGGTACAAAAAGTAGTTAAAAATACAGTTTTTTTTGCATTAAAACATGCTATATAGGACGTTTTAGCCATTTTTCATATTTGACCTGCAAAAAAGGCTAGACTCTTAATTTAGTGGTCCTAAATTCTAGGATTCCACCCCCTGGACTTTAGACCTTGGGAAACTATGACAGTTGTGCAAGAAGAAAAAGCAGCCTCCCATTGAACAGATGCTAAACAAGACTCTAAGGCTTCAAAGTTAGCTTTTCGAAAATCTGGCATAAAAGTACAAGATTTATTTTCATTTTCGCTGCTAAAGTAAAAGAAATCATTCCATGATCAGTGTAAGAAAAAGGTTCGATTACGTTTACGTTATACAGTAAATCATAAGAAGTGCACAAAACTAGATCCAGAAAATTATTATTTCTACTAGGCTCATTTGTCACTAAAACTAAACCTAGGTTTACAAAGCAATCATAAAATAAATGAGTCTGAGGGTTTCGAAGTACAGAATTCGAGTCAAAGTTCAAATCAGGCAGAATAAGATCTCCGAGTACGATGCAATTTTTCGTATTTTCTATGTAGGTTTCAAAAAGTAAGCAAAGTTACCGTGCATGATCAAGATCATACTTTGGTTGGTGGCCTATAACACAGGACAAATCGGATGATTTCATTAGAATTCATGCAAAAAATCGCAGAGAGTCTCAGGAAAATCAGCAAAAAAATCCTTTAGTTCAATTTTGCAAAATTTTAACTAAGTTTCGTAAAATATAGCAACACCACCCCCGCAATCTAACCTATCACATCGATACACATGAAAACCAGATGAGGAAGACCATCAGTTATGGCCTCTGTAAGCCAGGTCTCGGAAACTGACACAAAATCGTATATAGCAGAAATAAGCATTGCTTGAAGTTCACTGACCTTATTAACAAGACTCCTAGCATAAAAAAATACATTTTGAACCATATTGGTCATTTTTAGCCTTAAAAACGGATTTTGCAGGGGCCTTCCTATGCACGAGGTAAATACAGTTTTACGCGAAAACATTTTCAATTCATACGGATTAGGCTCAGTAAACCAATCTTGGTCTCCAGCTATCCATTTTTCAACTAGTTTAGAGTTCAAACGTCTCAATGCTACCCTTTGTTGCAAAAAACGATCCGGATGGGCATAAACATTTGACTTGCATCCGTGATTGGCGTATCTGGTCACTGCCTTGATCAATTCCATTTTTGACGTTTCCGAGTCGCACCCATACGTGGGCAGCAAAAAAATTCTGGGGGGGGGTGCAAGATTTTTTGAAAGTCAAAAAATGGCCTTAAAAATGGTGGTAGGGCGATAAAAACACCATTTTTCGACGTTTCTCATCAAGCACTATCCATTGGCATCAAAAAATTGCGAAAAAAAACTAAAAAAATTTTCAAAATTTGAATTCTGGGGGGGTATTTTGATTTCTGAGGGGGGATTTTGATTTCTGGGGGTATTTTGGTTTCTGAGGGGGTATTTTGGTTTCTGGGGGTGCATACCCCCCCCCAAACTCCCCACGCCCAATGTGGTTGCACCTGATCTTAACGATCCATAGAAAGGCATGCTTTAACAATCAGACCAGACCATCAAACGTTGACGATTTTTAAGTCATCGAAACCGGCCAGGGCAACAAATTGTTTGACGTCATCTCCCAGACAAACGTCTTCATTTTTAGAGGAAAAGTTTTCTAGCACAGCAGTACTCTTTTTCGAATCTGCTTCTAACGCATCCTTAACCTCAGCAACAACTATTTTGTTTTCGTCCAGACCATACATGCACAGCATGAGAATTCTGGGGGGTGAAAACCTAAAGTGCCTTTTTTGGGCCCAAAAATTACAGGTACGCGTTGAAGAAAAACATCATTTTTTGGCGTTTCTGACGATATATACTCTATCCTTCTAGAGCATAAAATCATGAAAACAATTTCGAAAAAGTCGAATAAATTGACCAATATATCGCTTAAAACATGAATGTATGGCGCGAAGCGCCGAAAATTTGGCGATTTTGAGCAAATAGATAGCCAAAAAACCTTAAAAAGACACTTTTTCTACCAATTTTCAGGTAAGTTTCGGAAACTTTTGAAAAATCGCCAATTCAGGGAGGGGGTGAAAAATTTTTTGGCGGGGGGTGAAAAATGATTCTGCGGGGGTTGAAACCCCCAAACCCCCCAAGATCATGTATGGTCCAGACTACCAGGTGAAACCGACGAGTTATTGGCATAACAGATGCCACCATACATGCACAGTATGGGAATTATGGGGGGTGAAAACCTAAAGTGCCTTTTTGGGCCCAAAAATGGCCGGTACATCATTTTTTGGCGTTTCTGACGATACTCTATCCTTCTAGAGCATGAAATCATGAAAAAATTTCGAAAAAAGTCGAATAAATTGACCAATATATCGCTTAAAACATGGGTATTAGTACAATATGTCGCCACATGGTCAGAAAAATGCAAAAAAAATTCCAGAAGTAAATAAAATATCTGATTAGGGTAAATTGAGATCGCTGATCATGAAAGAAATGTTTAGAAAGTCCGGTGAATGACCAGTCACTTTCTATGAGTGACCATTGGTCAAATTAGAACAATATGTCACCACATGGTCAGAAAATTGCAAAAAAAATTTCCAGAAGTAAACAAAACATATGATTAGGGTAAATCGAGGTCGCTGATTACGAAAAAATGTTTAGAAAGTCCGGGGAGTGACCGGTCACTTTCTATGAGTGACCGTTGGTCAAATGAAATTGTCACACACAAAAATGCTGACAAAAACAATAATTTCTTGGTAAATCGAGGTTGCTGATCACGAAAAAATGTTTAAAAAGTCGGAGAGTGACCGGTCACTTTCTACGAGTGACCATTGGTCAAATGAGATGGTCACACAGAAAATGCTGAATTTACCCTAATCATACATTTTGTTAACTGCTGGAAATTTTTTTGCAATTTTCTGACTATGTGGTGACATATTAGTACTACTTTGGCCAATGGTCACTCATAGAAAGTGACCAGTCACTCCCCGGACTTTCTAAACATTTTTTTGTGATCAGCGATCTCAATTTACCCTAATCAGATATTTTGTTTACTTCTGGAATTTTTTTTTGCATTTTTCTGACCATGTGGCGACATATTGTACTAATACCTAAAACATGAATATATGGCGCGCAGCGCCGAAAATTTGGCGATTTTGAGCAAATAGATAGCCAAAAACCCTTAAAAAGACACTTTTTCTACCAATGTTCAGGTAAGTTTAGGAAACTTTTGAAAGATCGCCAATTCTGGGGGGTGAAAAATTTTTTACAGAGGGGTGAAAAATGATTCTGCGGGAAAGTGAAACCCCCCCAAACCCACCCCCCCCTCCAAGATCATGTATGGATGCCACCAAATCGATTTTTTCGGTCCAAAAATCCAGTTTGTCATACACCAAAGACTGAAAGCTATCGAGTCGTTTTTCGAATGCAGCTAATTTTTGTTAGATGGCGAAAAAACGTTTGCTGGCTGGTGGACAACATGGGCAAAAAGATAACTGATTCAATTTTGAGATAAAGTTGTATGCTTTGTTGCTCAATTTTAGACAACTCGAATGCAAACAAAGTTGGCAGAAGTCGCAATAAATAGCCACAGAAATATCGTCGACTTCGGATTTACACTCCGGAAACAAATGTTTGTCAAACGTATTATCAGCCGAAGTAGAACTGGTGATGCGTTCACTTTTGCCGACCAACGTTGTTCAATGCTTTTTTTCTGGGACAAATAATTGGGCGTGGGTGGAAATCCTCAGCAATTCAATCCCTACTAATTTGGGGTTTTTGTCTATATCAAAATGAAAAGTTGTTTTAGAAAACTTAGTTTTTGAAAATTTTGGTTCTAGGGACTTATTTGTCGAAAATTTTGAATATTTTAACGGTAAAATTCGAGATTTCAGTGCCAATTTTGATGAAATTTCCCGAGCCCTGCTCCAGACTCCGCTGAAGGGGGCGCTTGAGCGCGCAAACCCAGACCACCAGCCCCAAAAAGAAGGGCAAGGGTAAAAGGTGGCGCTGGCGCTGGCGATAGCCCTGACGCACATGGGTAAAAGGTGGCGCTGGCAATGGCGCTGGCCTTGGCCATGGCCAATGGGGTAAAAGGTAGAGCTGGCCTTGAACCTGGCCCTCGCCAACTGGGTTAAAGGTGGCACTGGCCTCGGCCCTCACTCTTGCCAACTAAGTAAAAGGTGGCGCTGGCACTGGCCTTGGCCCTGGCCATTGCCAACTGGGTAAAGGTGGCGCTGGCGTTGGGCTTAGCCTTGGCCATGGCCAAGTGGGTAAAAGGCAGCGCCGGCCATTCGCCCTAGCTGATGTGAGCAAATCTAGCAAAGATATTCCGCATACAATTTCTCTGAAACATCAAAATACGGGTTTAACTTAATTATAGTGATTTATCATTCAATTGGAGGTAGAAAAAGGCATCTTAAGTGGTGACAGACTATACAACATATTCAATTGAAAATTTTAAAATTATTTGAAAGATTTTTTGAGTAAAATTAACTTTTGAAATGCAGAAAATACGCGGTTCACAATAACTTTCGAATTCAACAAAAATTTCAGCTGAATATAGTTCCTTTGTACGAAAAATAAATTATTCTATACGTTCTTTGCGTAAAATTTAGTTTTTGTGGGAATTTTTTCTAATATGGTTTTGTCTCCGATTCTCCTAAAAATACTTTTTTCTGATAGATTCGAGGACGCTAAGTTCAGAAAAAAGCGTTTAGGGGGCTGACGAATATTTGTGGAGATAGAGCCCTTCAAACTTGCAAAAAACGTGATTATTTCAATGTTCTAAGGGCTCTATCTCAACAAATATTCGTCAGCCGCCTAAACGCTTTGTTTTTCTGGTCTCAGCGTCCTCGAATGTATCAGAAAAAATTATTTTTAGAGAATCTGTGACAAAAAAATTTTTGAAAAAAATTATGCAAAAAAATTATGCTAAACCCCATTTTTAGCATTTCTACATTACAGTTCTGACGTTAACAAAGCCGAAGCAGTGTGTAATCGATTCATCACGGTTATTATTTTAGACTTGCCTTGCCGTGCATATCAAATTGGTGCCAGCTGAAGGCACAATTGGGGCAAAAAATTGTCTCAGGCTTAGACCATCAGCTGGCACCAATGTGAATACACTTTCTAAGCCTAAGCCTAAGATGTTCGTAGAAGCAAGCTGGTGAGTTGTGGGCAAGTATCTATTTGCCAAAAATTTAGCTCGCATGGATCTAATCACCAAATTTTATCTAATATGGTTTTTTTCTCAATTTTCCCAAAAACCGCGTTTTTACGCTTTTTTAACCTCAGAACTTCAATGTAGATATGTTAAAAATGGGGGCTTTTGCAAAATTTTTTTGGATAATTTTTTCAAAAAATTTTTTTGTCATCGATTCTCCTAAAAATAATTTTTTCTGATAGATTCGAGGACGCTGAGTCCAGAAAAACAAAGCGTTTAAGTGGCTGACGAATATTTGTGGAGATAGAGCCATTAGAACATTGAAATAATCACCTTTTTTGCAAGTTTGAAGGGCTCTATCTCCACAAATATTCGTCAGCCCCCTAAACGCTTTTTTTCTGGACTCAGCGTCCTCGAATCTATCAGAAGAAATTATTTTAGGAGAATTGGGGGCGAAACCATATTAGAAACTTTAGCCTTTTTGTGAAGCAGAAAATACGTGGTTCTACGCCGCTTTCAATAGTCAATTAATATTTCCAGCGGAAAAATTTTTTCTTTTGCATAAATAGGTATAGCAGAACAATGTGACAAATTCAAAAAAGGCAGTATTTCACACCTGGGATGCATTTTTATTCAATTTTATCGTCTTTTAAGGTACAAAATTTTCGGACTCTTTCTCGGGGAAAATCCTGGCTGCGCCTATGATTAAACTGAACAGATGCCACAGAATCCTGGATATGGGCCTGCCACCGTGGGCAGCAAAATTATATTAGGTATTATACATTGTTTTGCATTAGATTTCGAAAAATTTTCCTCTCTCTCTACTATAGAGCCTATCAGGATGTTAATTTAGGTAGACGAAGAAAAAGTTTTAATCGCCTCGACGCAATATGTCCCGTCGCTCCGGCCGATCCTTTGATTGATTACAAACTACAGTCTACAGAGTTAAATTCTCGGAAAGTAGTTTAACATAAACAGATAAACGTGCTTATCTGGATGTATCAAAAGACTCTAATTTTTAAAAATTCTGCAATCTGCCCTATCAGAAATACTTTATCAAACACCAAATAGAATAGCATACATACAAAAAGTATGGACCATTTCTTGTAACCTTGCAGTGTTCTTTTGAAATTTTACCCGACTTGCTTACATATGTAAATTGCAGCTTGCGATGTACGTACAAGGATGGATTCCTTCCATTTTAAAAGATTCTTGCTTGACTTACAAGGACTTAGAATTGTTATACTTTATCCACGTAACTTTGTGCGTGAGTAATAATTCTCGAGTTAGTGCTAATTGATCTCAAAAGCGGGTTAAAGTTAGGTAGCAATTAGGATACAGTGCACAGCAAACATATCAAGATCAACTATGCAAAATACGCCCAGTATGTACGTATGGTCTGTTTCTTTTTGTTTTTATTTCTATAGTCTGTATGTCCTTTTGTTCAGTCGCCATTTATCATGTATTTGTGTTTTATCAAATTTCGTGTATTTTTCTGGACAATAAACATTTTCTTGTCTCTTGTTCTTGTCACAAGGCTACAGTATGCCTACCTAGGTAATTCAGTGTAACTCGACTGAAAAGTAGTGGGGGCGTGCGGCCGCCAATCCTTCATTTTTAATGCAGGAACTGTCCATGTAGACTTAATTCAAGCATCTAAACAGTGTTGTGATATACTACAGTAAGTGCGTTAAATAAAAATTTTGCAGCAGGAATCGAACCCGTGTTGCTTCGACGACAATTAGACGATCTACCACGTTAAAGGGTCGATTTATGACAACAGTGATCTCTAAAAGACCAACAGTAAGTAGGAAAGATAAAGTTACTATAGCCTCGGAAAAGATTCGGAATGGGACGTTTGGGCGCAGACGGTTTGGCGCGGATGTTTTTGCGCAACAGTATTCTTCTCATGTAGGGATGTTTTGGCGCAGACGTTTTGGCACGGCCATTTTGGCGCAGGAGAAACGGGCTTTTACGTGTACCTACATATATTGTATGTACGAGTACCTACATATATGTGCTGTACACTACCTACGTATGGCTGTGAAGTACATGAGTAAGTACCTACTTACTATGCATTATATTGTAGGTGTACTCGCTGGACTGACATAGGTATTTTATGAATCAGACGTGAGTAATTGTTCGTTCGCTACAATGTTTTTGGCTAACATTAAAAAATGAATACATAATGAGAAATTTGATGATTGCGTAAAACTGGGTCTGCTGGGTCCGGTTTCTGAATGAAGGAGCTAAATATTTAGGGGCTAACTTTAGCCCAGGGGCCAGCTAGCCCCGAGGTTAAGTTAGTGGCTAACCTAGCCATCGTTTCTGAATGAAAATTAGCCCTGGGCTAGCTAGCCCCTTGGCTAAAAAAATTGGCTCCGGGCTAACTTTTATTTTATTGAAAACCATAGTTACGTACCTATCGGTGACTGTAAGAAACGCGGTTTATGAAATGCAAAGGTTTCGCTCTTTCTCACCGAACTGCAAGACGCATCACCGTTTTTTCTCTGTAACTTTGACCGACATTGAAATTGCGTTTTCGGTCTACGTAGCCTCAGCAGCTTAATGAAGAACGTAGCTATCTGCCATATTTTTAAACATATCGTACGTCGTCTTTGCAATAATTCTCGATATTATTCCATCCTTTTGTTTTTAAGACATTTGGCAATAGCAAAAATGAACTTCCAGTCCAAAAGGAGTTCAGTGTGACGGAGTCCGTCAGTTCATTCAGTTAAGTACCCATACCACTCAGAAATTATCTTAGTACGTACGGTAAAATGTCACAAATCTCACTGATTATATTTTTCTGAATTAGAAATTTGTATCTAAAAATTCATCATAAACTTCGAAATTGTAGTAAAACGCATTGATAAACTAAGCCGAGAACCACCTTGTAAGACCTCTAATATTAGAGAAATACCGCATAATAAGTAAGATACACCAGAGTCTAACTTTAGGGGGCCAACTTTTAATATTTAGGCTCGAAGAAGTTAGCCCCTCATTGAGAAACACGGGCTGAAAATCAACATATTTTTATTTGGCAAATATGACTTAAAGCATGAGTTGATCCCAACTGTTTCTGGTCTTCATTTATATGTAGTTTGCTGTTTCAGTCATTTTAGCTCAGTACGTTGCAATTAGAGAAAAATTTTTAGTTTTTGATTAATAGGAATTTCCGGGATTAGGGAATAAAAGAAGTGGTATAACACGTGCATCAAACAATGGTACATAAAATTGCATGTTAAATCTTAATGTCAATGAGCACAAAATTTCATAATTATTTGTAGAAACTCTGCCTAAATTACTAAAAAATCGACCTTTGATTAAAAACATTTAACAAGCTGGTAGGTTTAAAGGGCATCTCTTATAAAAATTTGGGTCCAGTCGGACAGATAGGACGGTCAAAGATGTGGTGTGGTCGATCCAAAAACAAATTTAAAAATATGGTATAAGGCATGGCCGGTCAAAAAAGTTTTCTAAATATCTGGTCGGCCTGGATAACTGATGATCATGAAGATTCTTGTACAATAATTTCAATCTGATCGGCCATGTGTACGTTCGATGATGTAGTAGGGTCAGTCGAACAAAATTTCAAAAATTTGTTTAGCTTAGGCGTCTTGTATTAATCCATGGTTCAGTAAAGAACTTCGAAGAAGTTCTATAGAAGTTCAATAAATAACTTGGATCGAAATTCTGTCGAACTTCAAAAAGACGCTAATCGAAGTTCGATAAATTTTTAATAGAACCCCGATAGAATGCACATCGAAGTTCGTCGAACTTCGAATGGAAGTGCGACGAATCTTTAATAGAACTTTGATGTTGAGCAAATCGAAGTTCGGCCTATGCATAATAATTAACATGCTACCATATGATGATTTAGGCGCAAAGTTACATATCAACGCTTAATTCATTCATTATCATAGGTAGCGCGTTAGCGCGTACCCATCATAGGTAGCGCGTTAGCGCGTACCTATAATATACTTGGGTACCCCCAACACCTGGGCACCCCCTACAGCTATAACGGGACACTTCTGGAAGGTGCGGTTTTTTTAAAAGAAAGATAATAAAAAAATTCGCTGCCCGTTTTTTTTGTTTTTCTTGAAACTCAAAATTGACTGTGTAAAGAAAGTGTAAAGTTTTTGTGTAACGTTATAACATAGGACAAATTTTGGGACCTTTTTACTGCGGCATGTGGACAACTGAGTATTGATGACTCGAAGGATTGAACAGAATAGGATAATAGAGTAATGAATTCTACAGATGACACTTTTTTTGTTTTTTGAAATTCGCATTATTTATCGAACGGCAGTGTAAAGAGTGCGAAAATCTGGGGGTGAAAAAGCACTTTTTGGTCGAGTTTTCAACCTTCCTATGTCCGATACTAACTCCGATTATAAGGTTTTTAAAATGTTTTCTGACAGAAATGTAGAGCGGATCAAGGGCTACATTCTGCATATAAGCAAAGTCTTCTATGCTCTATGGTGACTTAGATCCTGGGGTTTAAAGTTTACACTCTAGTGGATGGTGTAAAAAAACGGATTTTAACTAAGATTTCTCTGCCAAATTTTTCCGCCCATGAGTCAGTGCAAATCGAAGACAGCATTAATAAAGTGCCTTACAGGGGCTAAACATCGCAGCAAACCGCATTTAAAAAACGCAATATTGAGTTATTTATGGGGGTGTAAAGTTCGAAATCAGAGGTAAAAAATGTTCTAAAAAACACGTTTTTTCCGAAGTTTGATTGATAAATCATGCCAAATAATTTTTGCAACAGAATTTTGGCACACAGGAATGTACTACGATTTAAAAGCTACAAATTGTACCAAACCGAATTTCTTTAAACTCAATGGGGAGTTCGGTACGGAATTTTAAAGTTTACAGTGTTCTAAATGATGGAAAATACATCTTTGTTGCGTTTTTTTTGTTCCCCACCTTCTCCGTCCAGAAGTCGGGATGAGTCTAATAGAATAAAAATAAAGTGCTTTATATCGGATGCATGTCAAAGCAAATTGTCTATACATTAATATTTAGCGAGTGTAAAGTCAAAAATTTGGACTCTAAAATGCGTTTCTGTCTTGTTTTTTCTGCCTGCTTCTCCGGATACGAGTCAGGGACACGTTTATCAAGTCTAGAAATGGACCAGGAACCAAATTTGATATGCCAGTCTGGCGCATATGTTTACACTCTACGGTGTTGTAAAGTAGTTTACACCAATTGTTAGTTTGCCCATAGAACATTATGTAGACTTAATTTTTTCATAAATATTAATCGTAATATCGGAACAATATCAAAATTACGAATCTGACTAAAATCTTCTTTACACTAGGTGTTTACATGAAGTTTACACTACATATGTATTTATCTTCGTTTTTGAGCATTCCAGAAACCTAATTTTTTCCTGGAGTCTAGAAGTTTTCAAAGGATCATATGTGAGACGTCACGTAGGTGCGTTTGTTTACATCCAACAGTGATGTAAAGTAGTTTACACTCATTGTTTATATGTCCTCAGACCATTGTAGAGACATAATTTTTTCATGAATGTTGATCATAATATCCGAGTAATTTTTTACACTGCATGTTAGCCTTTGTTCTAGAGCATTGCAAAATCCGAAATTTTTTCCTGAGATATAAAAATTTACAGGGAATGAAATAT
The DNA here is from genome assembly GCA_036768485.1 of Mermis nigrescens. NCBI lineage: Eukaryota > Metazoa > Nematoda > Enoplea > Mermithida > Mermithidae > Mermis > Mermis nigrescens. The sequence continues at coordinate 145,323 of JAVLUZ010000717.1, forward strand.
ATACGTCAGTTGGGCGCGCTTGCTTACACTCAGCAGTATTGCAAAGTGGTTTAAACCTAATGTTTATTGTCTTTAAAACATTATGGACTCATTTTTAAATAAATGTTGAAAGTAATATGGGAGCAATATCAAAATTACGAATCCGACTAAAATATTCTTTACGCTATGTGTTTGTGTAAAGTTTACATTACGTGTTAACCTTAATTCGATAGACTTGCAGAGACTTTGTAACTGAAGTCAAGAAATTTTCAAGGATTCATATGTGAGACATCAATTAAGTGAGTTTGTTTACCCTCAAAAGTAATCTAAAGTGATTTAAAAATTATGTTCAAGTGTCCTTAGATCATTGAAGAGATGTAATTTTGTCTTAAATGGGTTGCATTAAAGTTAAATCTTTCTTAGCCGTGTTTATAATGTTTCACAAAATCTTGCACATGGAGAGCTATCGTTTAATTGATGTAAATTGCCTGCAAATGTGGTTTAAAATGAACCAGCAATCACACTACTGTGCACAGAAGTCGATACAGATATGCAGCTTTATTGTAATCATGTACATTAATAAGCCGTAAACTGTTAGTATTCTCTACACCTAGTAGTTGTGTAAAGTTTGCACTATTCATTTGTTGTTAATATGTAGTCTATACTACAAATTTATTTTACTACCAAATCGAAGCGTTAGTGTTCCTTACATTTGATATTTGCGTGAAGTTTTTGAATTTTTGCCGAAAAACTTTGCCTTCTAATTTACCAACATCCCGCCTTTTCCATTTTCTTAAAGTTTAAAATCTTTTATAAGTGTCTTAATAATTTAATAGTAGGTTTTAACTTTAAGTTTCTCTTGGTTTACAACTCTCGCTTAGCAAGCTCATTTTTCAAAACTTTTTCATAGTGATCAGATTAGTTGCGTTTAGTTTGGAATTGGTGGACGGTCGTTATTTTATTACTCGGCTTAAATAAACCAAGTGACTATCTTTTGATTATTTTCTTCATCGCAAATTCAAACACCTAATTTTCAATTTGAAAATTGACCCAATTTTCAATTTGAAAATTGATCCAATTTTCAATTTGAAAATTGAAAATTGGGTGTTTTCAATTTCAAAAGTCACAACCATACGTGGGCAGCAAGAAAATTCTGGGGGGGTGCAAGATTTTTTGAAGGTCGAAAAATGGCCCTAAAAATGGTGGTATGGCGATAAAAACACCATTTTTCGACGTTTCTCATCAAGCACTATCCATTGGCATCGAAAAATTGCGAAAAAAACGAAAAAAATTTTCAAAAATTGAATTCTGGGGGGGGGGGGTATTTTGATTTCTGGGGGGGGGTATTTTGGTTTCTGGGGCGCGTTCCTGGACTGTTGTCATTATTGTGGCATATTACTGATTGTGTTTACTGACTGATGTACTGAAATCACGCTAATTAAAAGTAGTGTACTAGCAAAGAAAAATGCTCCGATGGAACAAAAAAGATGAATATACTTGGAATTGTGGATTATTATAGATGTAAAAGGAGGGGACTAGGAAAAATCTACCTAAAGTCGGAAAATCTGCTAAAAATCACACTTTCTCTAAGCAACGCAAAAAATCGATGTATATTCTGCGGCCTCTAAAAAAGTGTCTTTTTTAAATAATGTTCGAAGTTTCAGATAAGAGTGTATAAACGTAATCTATCAAGGTTACTTTTTTAAAGTGCTGGCACCTGATTGATAGAAAACTAAGAGGTATTGTATTTAAAGTTCTTTTATTTTGTTATGAGCATTATAGCAAGCAAAGCAGGAGCCGATTGATTAGTGCATACAATCGTTTCGGGCATGCTAGTGTATCTACATTTAGTCTGTTTCAAGTCAATTTACGCGTTTCCTACTGTTTTAAACCAACCATGTCTTCAATTGTCTTCGATGTTTGCTATTTCATTCAATTGGCTTGGAAGACTGTTAGTTTACTTAATATCATTTCCCATAGCTACTGCATAGCTAACGTGCTGCTGTTTCAATCATTGTTATGGTTGAATATTTATTTTAATCTGTTGGCCGCAGAATATACATCGATTTTTTGCGTTGCTTAGAGAAAGTGTGATTTTTAGCAGATTTTCCGACTTTAGGTAGATTTTTCCTAGTCCCCTCCTTTTACATCTATAATAATCCACAATTCCAAGTATATTCATCTTTTTTGTTCCATCGGAGCATTTTTCTTTGCTAGTAATATACATACTTGGGTACCCCCAACATATGTCCCCTCTCACAGCTATAACGGCACACATCTGAGAAGTACGGTTTTTTTAAAGGTAGATAAAAAAACTTAGGACCCCCATATTTTTCTTGTTTACACTCAATACCGAGCGCGTCGTGAGTGTGTAAAGTTTACACCAAAAATTCAAATGATTGGCGGAGGGCCAATTTTTTTAAAAATGTTTTTCCTAATCAGTAGGTTATGAATCTGGTCTTAAAATTTCTTTACACTCATTGGTTGTTGCACAGGAGTGTAAATTAGACGATTTTAATGCTTTCATGCGCAAGAGCATATCTAACTCAGTTTTACATTCTATGCAGTCTGATTGATTTCAAAAGGTAGACGGTTATAAAATCTAGGGGTGTCTCCTTTTTTAAAGTAATATTTTCAAATTTAGAGGCGGTTTATTGTAAAGAGTCTGGGACAAGAAAATATTTTTCCTTGTCATATTCTCCGCTTAGTAGACAGAACGTGGTAACTACCTTCAAAATGTGCCTCGTCTTAAGCGCTACACGTCAAAACTTATTTTGTTTCTTTACAATCAATATTGCGTTATTAGTGCAGGTGTAAACTTTACACTGAAAAAATTTTTTCCGCCCAGAGCGTCGCGGATGATGAATTTTTTTTAAATGTTCTCCGTAAGGTCAGAATAACGAATCTGACTTTTAAACTTTTCTACAGCCACTGTTTGTTGAGGTATGAAGAGTTGAACTCTGAAATCATAGGTAGCGCGTTAGCGCGTACCTATAATATACTTGGGTACCCCAACATATGCCCCCCTCACAGCTATATCAGCACACATCTGAGAGGTGCGGTTTTTTTAAAGGTAGATAATAGAAAAACTGAGAACCCCCATTTTTTTGTTTACACTAAATACCGAGCGAGTAATGAGTGTGTTAATTTTACACCAAAAATTCAAATGATTTGCGGACGGCCAAATGTTTTTTAAAAATGTTTTCCTTGATTAGTAGGTTACGAATCTGATGACGGTTTTTTCACCGTTTTCACGTGCACGATCATATCTAACTCAGTTTTACATTCTATGCAGTCTGATTGATTTCAAAAGGTAGACGGTTCTAAAATCTAGGGGGTCTTATTTATTTTTTCTTCAAAAACAATATTTTTTAAATTTAGAGGCGGTTTATTGTGAACAGTCTGGGACAAAAAAGTATTTTTTCCCTGCCATATTCTCCACTTAGTAGACAGGACGTGGTAGTAACTACCTTCAAAATGTGCCTCGTCCTAAGCGCTACACGTCAAAATTTATTTTGTTTCTTTTCAATCAATATTGCGTTATTAGTGCAGGTTTAACCTTTACACTGAAACATTTTTTTCCGCCTAGAGCGCCGTGGATGATGAATTTTTTAAAAATGTTCTCCGTTAGATCAGAATAACGAATCTGACCTTTAAACTGTTCTACAGCCACTGTTTGTTGAGGTATGAAGAGGTGAACTAACTTTGACTTATATATCTATTTTCTAATGCCGATAGATAACTCCGTATTGCATATTGTTTGATCAGATTTTCCTCATTTCAGAGGTTTTTGACTCGTCTTTAATAAATAATTGTTTTTATTATCATAAATGCACTATTCTTAAACTTCAGTAGAATGATGAATATTTTTTAATAATTGATCAAGTATTAAAATTCGCCGATTTGTCGAGTTGGTGCAGAGGCTGACGCATCCGTTCTCGCATGCGGGTTTAAAAAAGAATAATGAGTTCAAATCTCCTGAGTACTGACTTTTTCATTTTTTTTAATTCTTTCGGCAAAACCGTGCACCTTCGCCTTGTTTATGTTTGCCAACAACTCCGGTCATGAGATTTAGGAAATTTTTTCAGGCAGAAATGTACTATGGATCAAGGGCTATCTTGCAATTACCAGAAAACTTTTCTACAATCAATACGCAATTAGTACCAGAGATTAAAACTTTACACTCTAGTGGATGAGTAAAAAAATTGATTTTGTCCGAGATTTCTCTGCCAACTTTTTCGATTATGAGTTGGGATGAATTGAATAAAATATAAATAAAATAACTTTTAAGGGCTACAGGTCGAAGCAAGCCGCGTTCAAAAAAACGTAATATTGAGTTGTTTATGGGGGTGTAAAGTTCGAAATCTGAAGTATAAAATGGGCGAAAAAACAGGTTTTTTCGTATTTTGATTGGTAAATCATATCAAATATTTTGCGGAACATGAGTTTCGCACATTCAAAGGTACTACAATCAAAGGGCTACGAACTGGCGTGAACCGAATTTATTTACACTCAATGGGGCGTTAGTAGGTTCAGATTTTTAAAGTTTACAATGTGGTGGACAATGGAAAATACAGGTTTGTCCATTTTTTTGTTTGCCACTTTCTCTGTTCAGAAGTCGGGCGAGGTCGAATAGGATAAAAATAAAGTACTTTCTAAGGGGTACGCGTCACAGCGAATTGCGTTTGTTTACATCAACATTGAGCTTTTTCGGGAGATGTAAATTCAAAAAATGGGTGAGTTAAACGTGTTTCCGTCTTGTTTTTTCTGCCAAGTTCTGGGTTATGGGTCTGGACATAATCTCAAGTCTAAAAATTAACCAGAAACCAAATGTGATACGCCAATTTTTTTGCACTCAACAGTGGTGTAAAGTGCTTCACATCTGATATTTAGTTGTCCTCAGTTCATAGTGGAGAATTAATCTTTTTATAAATGTTGATCCTAATATCACAGTAATATCAGAATTACGAATACGACTGAAATTTTCTTCACAGTCTGTAGTTGTGTTAAGTTTACACTACATCTTAACTTTAGTTCTAGAGCCTTGTGGAAGCTTAATTTTTTTCAACATGTTCTACGTAAAATCAGAATTGGGAATCTGAGTGTTAGTTTTCCATACACCTAGTAGTTGTGTGAAGTTTGCACTATTCATTTGTTGTCAATTTGTAGTTTATACTACAAATTTTTTTATTTCCAAATCTGAGCATTAATGTTCCTTACACTTGATATTTGCGTAAAGTTTATGCTGAAAAACTTTGATCTGTTTAAATAATGTAAGGTTGTCTTGTTTAAAAAGGATAATGCTGATGTTAAGAACAATATTGTTTTCCGCGTTCTTGGACTGCTGTCATTACTGTGGTATGTTACTGTTTGTGCTTACTGACTGATGTACTGAAATCATGCTAATTAAAAGTAGGGTACTAGCAAATAAAAATGCTCCGAAGGAACAAAAAAGATGAATATACTTGGAATTGTGGATTATTAAGAATGTAAAAGGAGGGAGGGGACTAGGAAAAATCTACCTAAACTCGCAAAATCTGCTAAAAATCACACTTTCTCTAAGCAACGCAAAAAATCGAAGTATATTCTGCGGCCAACAGATTAAAATAAATCTTTAACCATAAAAATGATTGGAATAGCAGCACGTTAGCTATGCAGTAGCTATGGAAAATGATATTGAGTGAACTAACAGTCTTCCTAAGCCAATTGAATAAAATAGCAAACATTGATGCACCCAAGACAACTAAAGAAATTATTGGTTTAAAACAGTGGGAAACGCAAAGTTGACTTAAAACAGACTAAATGTAAGTAAGTACAGTAGCATTCCCGTAACGATTGTGTGCACTAATTAATCGGCCCCTGCTTTGCTTGCTATAATGTTCATAACAAAATGAAACAACTTTAAATACAATACCACTTAGTTTTCTATCAATCAAGATACGAAGCTAGTCAGCGTTGCTACTTGCCAGCAATTTAAAAAAAGTAAACATTATAGATTTCGTTTATACACTCTTATCTGAAACTTTGAACATTATTTAAAAAAACACTTTGTTCGAAGCCGCAGAATATACTTCGATTTTTTGCGTTGCTTAGCGAAGGTAAGATTTTTAGCAGATTTTGCGACTTTCGGTAGATTTTTCCTACTCCCCTCCTTTTACATCCTTAATAATCCATAATTCCAAGTATATTCATCTTTTTTGTTCCATCGGAGCATTTTTCTTTGCTAGTTAAATATATTTAACTTTAATTATTTTCAACACTGGAGCATATTTGAAAACGAACTCCAACTTAAGATAAACCATAATTTTTCTACTAAGGCTTTATTTATTAGTGAAAAAACAATTTATGTACATACATGTGTCGTGAATGTTGACAGCTTGCAGTTTGTTTTTATGATGGTTCTTCCATTTCAGTGCGTGTAAGTATCAGGGCAGAGGGCGGCGCAGCGCCTGTGCCCGCCTAAATTTGGTCCTTTATTGGTTTTTAGTGTTTTGTTTGTGTGACATAAAAAGATTAGAGAGGGGTCTCGAATTTTTAACAAAAATACTTTTGTTCGGTATGTGACGTATCCATTCGAAGGTAGTAGCTAAAGCGTTGCAGAGGCTTAACTAGCTAATTTTGCATGTTTATGTATGTTATAAAATTTGACTGATTATAATTTTATTCATTATTACAACACAGAATCAAGCTGTTTACGTCAAACAAACGTTGGACGGAAGCGCAGTTTCTTCGGAGATAAAAGTGGCTTTTCTAGTTTCAGTGCATATGAAGATTTTGATTCTGATGAGCATTTGAGTTTGATATAAACGAACATTAAAACAATCATATAGAAATCCTGATAAAACTTGGATTAATAAGTCATGCTCAACATAAAACCAACTTCTTATGATGACCTTTAATCAGATCAAATTTTGTTAATGTCACCATAGGTGGGCAGCACAAAAATTCTGGGGGGGGGGTGAAAAAATTTCTGGAGGGGGTGAAAAAATTTTTAAAGGTCAAAAAAATGGTCTTAAAAGTGGTCGTATGGCGAAAAAACACCATTTTTCGACGTTTCTCATCGAGCACTATCCAATGGCATCAAAAAATTGCTAAAAAAGCAAAAAAAAATTTCTGGGGGGGGGTATTTCAACTTGTGGGGGGGTGCATACCCCAAACCCCCCACGCCTATGTGTGAATGTCACTGTTGAGCTTTTCCATAACTAAGCCGCATCTATAGTCTGTTTCATTTATCCGAGAGCTTTTTCAGTGAATGTTTTCGGAGGCTACAGTAACCCCTTCTTTCTTATTTACTGTAGTTCGCTAGATCTCACTGTAGTTACGTAGCAGAGAAGGGTTTTTCAATAACATTTTTGCGACATAATTTATTCTCGTCTTCTAGCAAATTAATCAACTTACATATAAAAATCGCGCATTCAGCTTATCCTTAGTTGACACTTTAAACACAATAGACTAAAATATTAAGAAACGCCGCGAACTCCCTCATAGCTCAGTGGTAAAACGTCTGCTTGTCGTGTCGAAGCAACTGGGTTCGATTCAAACCGATAGCTTTTTATTTAGCGCACTTACTGTAGTATGTCCCAGTACTGATTAAATGCCTAAATTTAATTTATATAGACGGATTAAAGCATTAAAAATGGAAGAATTCCAGCCACTCGCCCTCACTGAGCTGATCTGCCGAATTAAAGTAATTCGTCTTGATTCGCTTACTGTAGCCCTTAAAAGAATTGACTAAAAAGCTCTCGAATAAATGAAACAGACTATAGAGGACAGGGGCGGCCGCAGAGATAACAGAACTTGTAAATTTTTGCGAAAGTCATGACGCAATTATTGATATTGCATACTTTTAAGATATTTTCGTGTGGCCAAGTATCCTACCAGCCTACATTTCTATCAGTTCGTTCTGCGGACATCATGTAATTTTCTGCAAAATACGAGTTACGCACAACGACAGATGCACAGCATGGCTGATCTTGGGAAAGTCAGTTATTGAGCTGGGGCCGAAATAAGCTTAAAAATTGATATAATAGCACAAATATCATGAAAACTACATATGTTGATGTACAGTTTTTAGTGAAACTTCAAGCACTTAAGAAATATTTCGATTGTCATTTATTTTTGGCCTCTCCGCATTATTTTCCCCAATAAATTCCCATTTTTCCATCCTCATGTACCTACACGTCTAGTCATGACGCCGCCGGTTTTACAAATGTTGCTTCAGCAACGTAAGCTTTCTCAAAATAAAAGTCAATAAAATCGTCTCTAAAAGTTTCTCGGATTATGTTTCAAAATGAATATAAGAAGTCAAATAAATTTAAAGATCTCTCAAAATAAATAAATCACTTTTCCTAGGCCACGTGTCAAAGTCAACTTGGCGTGTTTTACTCAGCTTTCCTCAAATAGAAAGCAAGTTGCGTCAAACATATATTCTACTATATCTCTTAATTACTGTAATTTTCTGACGTGTCGAGGTTTTTGGCTGGCATGGTTCTTAGTTGGATGCAGGGCTGCTAACCGTGGGGTTTTACCTCAAATTTTGAGTTTTTTTACGTTTGAGGTTTTTTTGAGGTTTTTATTTTTTGGGGTTTTTGTTGAGGTTCTTGAAAAATTTTGAGGTTTATTTTTGGGGTTTTGGTGAAAATTTGAGGTTTTCCACAACAACAACAACAACAACAAAGATTTATTGCAAAACGTACAAGACATGGTAAAAATAAAGACACAGCGTACGATACAAAGATATGATAAAACGATATATGACTAAAACGTCAGCAACGGGACACGCAGTCACGAACGTGAAAACTTACACGTGCCCCTTCAGATGAACAGAAAAATCAAAAGCATTTAGTTTGCGTTTAAAAATTTCTAAACTAGGTGAATTTACAACATCAACTGGAAGTGAATTCCACAGATTCACATATCTATGACTGAAATCATACTTGAGAATATCTGAACGAGCTACTGGAACAGTCAGTTTAAGGTTATTGACAGAGCGAGTATAGTTGCGATTAAATGCGAAAAACTCGTCACAGAGAATGTGTGATTTTCCATTAATAATCTGATAGTAAAAGGATAAAGCAAAACGAATACGGCGTATTTCGAGACGTTCTAACGACAGACTTTTTAAACGATCATTATATGACAAACCACTGTTAAAACCAAAAATACAACGGGTAAACTTGCGCTGAACTCGCTCGATACGATCAATATCTCGAATACGATAAGGACTCCAAACGGTACAGCAGTACTCTAAAAGCGGACGAACATATACAACAAAAGCACGAGACAAAATTTTATGATCACGAGAGAAGAATAACTTCAGTATCAGACTGGATCGCTGAGAAGCTTTTTTAATCACTTCATGATAGTGCTGCTGAAATTTCAAATTTTGAGACATTAGAACACCTAAATCGCGGACACAGTCAGAATCAGAAGGTAAAAGTTGATTTCCAATAAAATATTGATGTTTAGGATTATTATAACCCATGTACAAAACTGAGCATTTATCAATAGATATCTGAAGCTGCCATTCACGCGACCATGTATAAAGCTTATTAAGGTCGTTTTGAAGTATAGTTTTAGAAGAGGACAAATTATACATTTTAACATCGTCAGCAAATAACCGAATACGACTACTCATATTATCACATAAATCATTAATGTAAATCAGAAAAAGGGTTGGCCCTATCACGCTCCCTTGCGGGACGCCGCTAGTTACATTAAAGCTATCTGAAAAAGAACTATTAACAACAACGCACTGAGATCGAGAGGATAAAAAAGATTTAAGCCAGTTGAAAAGAAAACCATTTAGACCATATGCAGAAAGTTTATGAAGTAATTTTGTGTGCGATAAAGAATCGAAAGCTTTTTTAAAGTCGATAAAAATTACATCTACAGTAGATTTTCTATCAATAAATTTTGCCCATTCGTTTTTACACTTTAGCAATCGCATTTCACATGATAGACCTTTTAAAAATCCAAATTGGAGAGGAGAAAGTAAATTATTTATATTTAAGTAATCCAGAATCTTTTTATTAACAATTTTTTCCATAATTTTACAAGGAGAGCAACACAACGGAAATCGGACGATAATTTTCTACACAAGCAGAATCACCTTTATTTTTGAAAACTTGGAATTACGTTTGCTTGATACCACAATTTTGGAATTGAACCTGATCGAAAAGAAGTTTCAAAGATAGAAGCAAGAGGAGGAGAAAGCAAATAACTTAGTTTTTTAATAAAAAATGAGCATAGGCCATCAGGGCCACATGCAGTACTTGGTTTAGATTCGCGAATAGCTCTGTAAACGGTGTCTACATCGAAATTCATTTCTGCTAATGAAGAAAAAGTACGAGCCTGAAAAACAGGCCAAGAAACAAAAACATTATACATATCATCTGCCGAAGTACACTGATTAAATAAATCGGGCCAAGAAACAGTGGCTAATCGCATAGAAATTAACTCGTAATTGGCTTTTCGAAAATTTAAACAAGAGGGCATGTGATTTGTCTCTTCGTACCCTTGAATTTCGAAAGCAATAGAATTATGATCACTAACAGAAAAAGGAGGTGAATATCTTCACGTTAATGGCTTGATTAAGTGAAAAAAGCAAATCTAATATATTATTATCGTGAGTTGGACTACGGATTAGTTGCTCCAAACCAGTTGTACAGAAGGTGTCATAAAATAAAGTATTGATGGGATCAGAAGGAAAGGTGTTGGAGACCCAATTAATTTTAGGAAGATTAAAATCACCAACAATTAATAAAGGATAAGGTACATTAGAAGCCCATTCAATAGAATTACAAAGACTTTCAGCATACATAATATCATAAGTAGGAGGACGATAAGCTAGAATAAATCTAGTTTTGAAATCAGTATTGCATAAATCAAAAATTAAAATCTCACAGGCAGGAAAATTGATAGGAATTTTGATGTGTTTAATATGTAGATTATTATTAGCAAAAACTATAAGTCCACCCCCACGTTTATTTAACCGATCACATCGAATAATTTGGTAATTATTTGAACTGCAAAGTAGACTATCTGGAATTTCAGGATAAAGCCAAGATTCACAACAAAGTATTATTTCAAACTGTTTGCTATTTAGTAACAGTTTTAAATCACCTAGCTTATTTAACAAACTTCTTGAATTGAAATACAGAACTTTTAAACGCAAAGTACGAGAAAGGGGCGCGACTACCTAGGTGAAGAGTTGGTTATTAATATTACGGTTCGGTTTGCATTTAACACAATCGGCGCGAAAATCGATAAAAAGACCTTCTTCACCTCGAGATTTACGATCGTTGAGCTCGGAAACCAGTTCGCGTTGACGTTTTCTTTGAAGGAATGATAAATCAGGACGGCACCGCAAACGCGAAAGTTGGTCTTTGGATTTAACGCGGACTGTCTTATTGATCAAGGAAACGAAGCGATGCCTTGCCTGAACCGACGCTAGGCAAACTTTGACAAACTGGACGCGGTTTTCGTGAATGGGACCATCACGAAAGACGCGTGCAACATCAGATGATACTAGATCGTGACCATCAGAATGAGAATCGATTAGCCGTTTGACCTGATCAATGTCCTCAACACTGTTCGATAAAGGCAAGTTAAACAGAACAGCATTACATTTCTTAGAATCTCTTTCGATAGCATCATTAAAATAAGCGAGCTAGATATCGATTTACAGTTAAATTATTGTGTTAACTACTGTATCTAATTTTAACGTCGCTTTGCTCGTCGTGGCGCAATCGATTGAATTGGAGGAACTGACACTGAAATGAACTGCCTAAAAACTGCTAGTGAGTTCCATGGTAATGCCTATAATCTCAAATTTAGCTGGAGTACTTAATAATCAACCAACATAGGAGTAATAACAATCTAAGCAGGAGTGCTACACATACATAAAACGTATGAAAGGCGCAACAGAAACAAGGAATTTTATTACTAACCCCAAACTGAAGAAGTTCGAATTAAACTTTTTGCTTACTTTGTGGCTTGTGCAGGTGCACAGAGTAGGATTTAGTCATTTGTTTTAACGTCAATATTAGCTTTCTATTTCCAATTTAATAACGTTCATACACGCATGCATTCTGATTCCGCATATCTACATACCTACGTCGCATATCTATATCTACTAAACATGTGTTGCGCGCTTCTTTTTTTAGTCAGGTCTATGTTCGCAATGCAAAACTTGATTTGAAAAAATGGCTAAACTTTACTTTATGGTGTGAACGGAAAACTTGCAGATATATGTGGAAAAGAACGACATTGGTTGAAATGAGGAGGACATGCAAAAAGAAAGTGCGGAAAAAAATTAAAAAAAATAAAACTGTTTTGTAAATTTCATCTTTCATCTGCCTATACCTAAGTAAAATGGTGAAACACTTGAGCTGACTACGGAACGGTGTGCCAAACGTAATTATAATTAATTGTGAATAATAAATCTATCTTTGATTTTCTAATCATTCAAAGTATTTATTGTACGCAGCTTAGAATCTCTAAATTCCTTTCACTGGAGTAAAATCTGTTTGATTGTTTGTATTGACTAGTAAGGTAATAACCTGTTTGTCCAATAATCTAGTAGGGGTAATCAGGCCCGTATCCCGGAGGATAGGGGAGGCCTGTAATCCCCAAAATGAAATATTAGAATGATTTCTCCCTTTACTCCGCCCTCGCTTTTTAGTCAAAATCGCAAAAAATTTCAAGATTATGATTAGAGTCTACTTATTCCCAAGCGCAGCGGTTTAAACGCTCGAGTTTTAGTCTTTGTACAATCTAAAGCGTATTTTGCATCTATTTCTTCTGTTCTGCACAGGTTTTATGCAGAAAATGGACTGTATTTAAGAGGTTCATTTGATTCTCACCATGTTTTAGGCATCTGGGTAGCAAAATTTACGAATTCTTCAGCTCTAGTGGTCATATTGACACGCCCCCCCCATTGGGCAAAAATATTTGGCGAGATAAAGAATGGATAAGCAGTTTGCAATGATTTTTGGCCGTCAGTGACCATAACTTCTCAAATTTTTCTAGCCGCGCCGAGAATGATACCTATTAATGACATTTATTTACTTTCTTGGAGACATGGAAGCACGTTTTTTTGTATTCGGCAAAGATTTCCCCGATGTACAAAGGCTTTTCGGAAACCGTCTTTGTAGATAAACAAAGATTTTCGGGAAGACAAAATCTGTAAAAAAGGTTTGAAATTCGCAAAACTTTTCGGCGCTTCACGCCGAAATGAGTAATTGTGTGTCCTATATATCTTTATAATAGCAGAAATCGCATTTCAAAAAGAAACATGTCAAATTTTTCGGCGCTTAGCGGTGCTTTAAGACGATTCCTAATTATTTTTGCCCTCGTTAAACCAGGAATTAGCCAAAATACACTACCAAAGGTCGAACAACTCTGTGTTTATGACACTGAAGTACGCTACCGTACTATATCATAGTACTCGAAAATTTGTGTGTACAAAATGTACAAAGACTCTTAATGACCACCTTTGTATATGAACAAACGGACCTTGTACAAAAAAAAACACTGCCTTGAAGCCATTTTCTGTTCATGTAGGTTTCAAAATAATTTTAGCAGCTATTTTTGCATAGTTTTCTTCTGTTTTGAATCAAAAATTTCGATGTTTCGCATCAAATGCTATAAATACAGGAAATCAAGCAGTGAAATCATGCTTCTAGACGTCTATCCGCCATAATTTAACAAATTTTTCGGCGCTTCGCGCCAGATTTTTGTTAAAGTCAAAGAAATATAAGGATTTTTTCGCACAAAATTGTCTAACGCTTTAAAATTTTCAGGAAAAATATTGCGTCAAGTGATTTTATGTAAAAGTATATAATGTAAAACACCGAAAAAACGCTATTTTGCAGCGTTAAGGGCAAATTTTTTCATCTATGTTTGACTGTTTTTCAAAAGCTGGGATACCCACTCTTAGGAAGATCCTAGATTCGCCAATGGTCCTATATATCTTTGAAATAACAGAATTTGCATTTAGAATGGAAAAATGCCAGATTTTTCGGGGTTTGCGCCGTTTTGAGTCAATTCTTAGTAATTTTTGGTGTGAGAAACCCAGAAATTAGCTGAAATACACTACCAAAAGATTGAGAACCTTGTTTTACCACACTAAAATCGCTACTGTACTATATTATACGCTGTGAGAACTACTATCGACAATTCGTTAGCATCATTGAAAAAGAAATTATGATTGCTCCAAAACGTTTCATATAGAATTTGCATTTGTTTGATTAAAAGTTGCTTTGCCTTACCCTTTTTCATGTTCTTATCGTGACACTTCTGCATGTATTATGTGCGTTTGAAGCATGATTTAAAACCGGGAAATTGTCCATAAATCAACCGAGAAACCCCGGGAAAAACCCGGGAATTTTATTTTAGGAAACCAGTGGCCACCCTGAACTGGGTAAAAGCTATAAAATTAGATCCATATAAGCAGAACCATATAAATTTGGGCTAAGCTTAAATGAAAATAGCTACAAAATCTGTAAACCTTATTGTACACTGGATAGAATTCATTTCTAAATTTTGAGGTTTTACCCTAATTTTTGAGGTTTTTTTGGCCAGTGATTTGAGGTTTTTTTGAAAATTTGGGTTGGCAACACTTTGGATGCAGGGTTGCCAAGTTATGGGTTTCCCCTGCCTTGGGGTTTTCTCGAGGCCGTTGGAGGGATTTTTTAGCGATTGAAGTATTTTTGCGCCTATGCTTAACCATTGGTTGGGGGGTTTGGCATTCATAGGATAATTGCAATAGGAATTCGTTTCATTGTATTCATCGCTTTTTTTGCTTTTTCTGTCAATTCATATTTTTTACATTAATTACTTTTAATTTTATTTATTTGCTTAGTTTTTGTCCTTCCCCTCCCCTTGTTCTTCACAATCTGTCCTGATTAATTGTGAGGACTTTTCATTTAAGCAATAAGTCAAATATTTTGTTTTAAAACTCCATAACGTGAATTTACTTCCTGCATCTTTTCTTGAGCGAATAGGAAACGATTATATTGTTTTACATTTAAGCTTCTCCTATTTGCTTTTAAGGTTTTTGTCACTTCGCTGGCGCTTCTGATGACAAAAGAAACAAAATTATTTTTAGCAAGACAACGGAAAATTTTTGCCATTATTATTTCATGAAAAATTACCCAGTAACCGATCAAAAAGCTCGTAAGTCGGGCTATTTTGACTCTTAAGAAAGTTCATACCTCAGCACAATTGCATTTTTCAATTTTTATATAAATGCTTCAAAGTTGACATGTACAACATAAGAAAGTTTACCGCTATTCTGGTCGCATTCTGTGGATTTGAAAATGAAATGCATAGGTATTGTTTTTTCAAAAGGAAAGGTATCATTGTCAGACGTACACGTCAAATTTTGGGGATTTAAAAATTCGAAAATGAAAAATAGTATATTTTCTGAGAAAGATGGAGCCAAGCAAATGTTAAGAAAGAGTAACAATCAAGAATTACTTGCAAAATACGCTTTATTTACCATAAACTTATGATTTGCATAGTTTTTTCTCTATTTTAGCATTTATTTTCCTTTTTGAAACCATTTTAGGTCGCTGACTGGCCTTTCCCCACCTCAAGATAAAGAGGAATTTGCATATGACCTTAATGGCTCGACTGCAATGATTAGAGAACGTTAAAGACAACTTATATATTTTTTTCAAATAGTCTAATATTCAAATAGATAGTCTAATATTTCGTCGCTCACCTATGATAGATGGAACTGAAGCCTCATTACTCAAAGTGTTAAGATATGTGTGGTCGCCGTGTAACATCGCGATTTTTAACAGCAATATTTCATAATTTGTAAGATAATAACAGCTAAAGTACAAATGCTGTTTTCTGTAAAGCTGTTGATCATTTGGCATAACTATATAAAGAGGGACCCGTACTTTCTACACTATGTAGTAATATATTAATGACGCACCGTACTTTATACACTTGATAGATCAACATCGCATAATTTTGATTTTTCGTTGATTACGGTATATGCCCTGTTGCATCCGCCACAAAAGACGGAATCGTGAATTATGTTTATCAAGGAAGTAATTGATAACACTAAGTTGATCTTTGCATATTTCTTGTAAGACAAAAATATCAATTTTACCAGAAAAGGTGCACAAAGCAATAGGCATTACAGGTAGGTACTTTGCAAGTGACACACAATAGGTAGCTGGGTACCTGCACTGTTTGTAAACATTACTACTTACTCAATATTATTACCTACTATTTGTATAGAAAGTAAGGATCCCTCATTAATACATATAATAGTACTTACTACGTTTGTGTAGAAAGTATGTACGGTCCGTCATTAATTTATATATACTTACTACGTAGTGTAGAAAGTATGGGTCCCTCTTTGTATAGTTATGCCGATTATTTTGTTGCTTTCCGTAAATGTAGACATGCTGGTTAAAAGAAAGAAACTATCGCTCCAATGAATTTGAAAATCATTCCGAATTGAACAATTTTGTACGAAATTGCGTATCCTAACGTTTTTCTATATACTGCATTTTGGACGATTTCTGTAAAAATTTTCTTAATTTACAAATTCTCTTTCCAAATTAGGCTCAGAGATGAGCTTACAAACTAAAAAATCCCTTAACAAACAAAGTTTACCCCCTCCCCCGCAAAAGTTTTCCTTCCTGCAGAATTTTTAAAATCGTCAAAAACGACCTGTTGAACATTTTTAGCGATCTTTTATTTGGTTCAAAAGTGCCAATTTTGTAGTCAATTTTGACTAAATTTTATCGAATAATATGAAGCAAGAAAGAACATCGTGAGAAACGTTGAAACGTTTTTGACGATACACATTATTTTTGAGCCAAAAGAGGCGCTTTATAAAAATTTTTCGGTTAAAATCCCCAGAATTCCCATGCTGTGCACAGATACGATTACCGTCGCTTAATTTCTACAGATTTCGCGTATAAAAACGGTTTTTCAGTAAGAATATTCAATAAATCTGCAAATTCATGGCAAACAGTGGTCAGCGCGGGCAAGCTGGTGTTATGACTGCCTCTGACTACTCATAAAGTTATGCACCAGCTCGGACTAAAACAAGTATGTGCTTACTTCATTGCAACAGTTCAAAATTAAGCACAAACTTAAGTATGTGCTTAAAAGCACGTGCTTAAGATAAGCAGCAGCTTCAATTTTATTGCAACTTTTTAAGCAACAGACTGCTGCTCAAGCTGATATTTTAGCACCAGCTGGTACTTAATTATATACGTTTATTGCAACTGGGCTCTGAGGATCAATAGCTCAAGTAATAAAATTAAATAAATTCAGTGGAAAATTTTGACATTTACCTCTCTAAAACGAATTTTTGCATTACGAAACCGTGCAGCTGCAATCGACTAGATCCTTGTCGTCATTAGGTTAAAAGTAGGGATGTCCTGGGGCAGGCTTTTTAGCCTGGGCCAGGGCAAAATGTTATGCATACAAATGCATGCTGACCCTACAAGTGTACACTTAAAATTATTTACGGTGCTTGTTTACATGAGTACTAAATCATATAACTGTGAAAGGGGATTGATTTCAGGTTCCTCACCGTATAATGGCTTTAGATAAAAAACGTAAGAAGTTGAAACCGGTTTGAAAAATATCAATGTGCACGTGATACTGAAATGACAATTATTAGCGAGATTTTCAAAACTTCATGACTGCTTCCGGGAGGTAAAGATTTACCAGGTAATTGTTAAGTTCAAAATAGAATATCCATATCTAAGCTCTCTATTAATGAATTATGTCAGTTCTTACGAAAAATAGAAATTGTTTGTAATGCCACGTGCTCGTTATTTTATTTATGGTAAAGATTAATATTTCCGCTAAAAAGCCAAACAGAGTATAAGCATTTCAGTTCAAAGCATGCATTTTTATGTTTAACATTATCATTTTGTCCCAATTTCCACTTTAAAAGTTCATTAATTTTAGTAAAAATTTGTTAATTTATATATTGATTACATACATTGCAGTTCTTGGATTTAAGACTCCCGATTCTACTTTTTCTATTCCGAATTACTCGGGTCTTCCAGTCAGTCTTTTTTGTATTCAGCATAGATTTTTACCGACGTACAAAGACTTTTTTGGGACCGTCTTCGTACATGACCAAAGATTTTTGAGAAGGCAAAAACTGCAAAAAAAGTTTGAAATTCGCGAAAATTTTCTGCGCTTGGCGCTGAAATGAGTAATTGTGTGTTCTATGTATCTTCTTAATGTCAGAAATTGCATCTTGAAAGGAATAATGCGCGGTTTTGAGCAGTGATCGGACCGAGGCCCCGGCCTCAGCAATCCTTGGCGTTTTTTGGAGCCTCGGCCTCGGCGCCGAGGGCGAAGCTGAAAAGTGCCGAGGCGCCGAGGGTTAAAATCAAATGAATAAGCTTAATATATCCGTTGAATATTAACTATTTAGAATGCATCTGCAGTACACAGGCTATTTTTTACGTATAGACTTTTCTTATGGTTTTAGTCACGTACCCAGTTACAATAAGTTACATACATACAGCAAAGTGCCAATTTAATATTCACGTGATGACTAAGTTTTAATTCACATGCTCGCTACATGGACCGGAAACACACATTACCAAAGGTGGGGGTGAGGAAGGGTTATTACCCTCCTCTCAAGGTACAAGACTCAAGTCACTGTCAGACGATTTTTGGTGAAAACCTTTTGAATAATTTTTGAAGTTAATTTTTTACTATAGCAAAATGCAGCTAACTATTTGAATTTCACGAAGTGATACAGTATTTGTGAATGTAAGCAAGAGTGAATAGACTAACTTATCACTATAAAACATGCATGCAATAGCTCAGAGTATTTTCTGGAGGGGCTCCTCGGCATACATGTAATGGCTTGAAATTTTGGTTGAGTGCTCCCTGACCATTTTTAGAAGGAGGGGGGTTAGCGACTCTAATTTTGTGTCAAAAATGGCAAAAGCACCTAACAATAGCCAACAAAGCGCAAATTTTCGCCGAAAATGGGGAGGATGGGTCAAAATTTCCTGACGTTGGAGGGAAGGGTGTGGGGAGGACGTCCAACCCTGGGTGGATGGGGAATTCCCCAAACCCCCCCACTTACGCGTATGGTTTTTGGCCATTTTTATGGAGAGGGGGTAAATGATCACGAATTTTCGGCCGAAAATCGCAAAACGCACCTAAAAATGGCCAATAAATGCAGGTTTTGCCAAAAATCAATTTCGGCTCGTGCATTTTTTGGAGCCATTTTTATACAATGTTAAAATACTTTCTTGGACAAAGTGATATTAATTATATCGTTTCTCAGTATATTTTATGAAATTTCAAAGTTTTCGGCGCTTCGCGCAAAATATCGCTAATTTACTGTATTTAGATTGAAGCAGGGGAAATAAACACTCCAAAATCAATTTTTGTGTAATCTAGGCATCTTAATGCAGATCTAAATATCTTTTGTATCTATTTATACTGTTTTTAAAAGATATTATGCAAAATAAGTACTCATTTAATAACTTTGCACTTTTTTGCCGTTCAAAGATAAAATTGACTAATTTATCAAGATGTTGCATTGGATTTCTAGCACAGTAGTGCTTGTTACAAGATTTAATTGGCATATTACAATATCTGTAATATTTCTGATTTTGTAGTACAAGTTGTTTTAGCTTTCTCAGTCGAGTTTTATGTGTAAATTTCATCAAAAGCTGCAGTGAAAAATTTCGGCACTGCGCCGAACTGTATATTATCAACTAGATTCAAGCTCGAATGGTCACGTTGAGGACCTGCGCTTTTTTGTATTCGGCAAAGAAATTTTCATGATGTGCAGATATCTTTTCAGGACCGTCTTTTGTACATGCACAAAGATTTTTGGAGAGACAAAAACTGTAAAAAGGTGTTAAAATTTTCCAGAAAATTTTCGGCGCATCAGTAATTGTCTGTCCTATATATCTTCAAAATGAGTAGAGTTTGCATTTAGAATAAAAAAATGTCAGATATTCAGAAACCCGGAATCCGCTAAAATACACTCACCAAAGGTCGAGAAAACCCATGTTTTACCACATTGAATCTGCTTTGTCTGCACCATGCTGTAATAGTACACAAAAATTTGCATGTGCAAAATGTTCAAAGACTTTTCGATACCATCTTTGTGCACGCAAAAAGATATCTTGCACAAAAACACTGTTTAGGACTGCAACCTTGCCGGTCTGCAGGTCTACCCACTGGCCGTATGTAAAAATGTCATACCTGTTTAAAAATATATAACTATCTCCGATCTCTACAAGAAATTTGAATCGCTCATGCACAAGACCCTACTTAATTTACTGGTCGCCCCAATTTGCGGATTTCACCCTTCCCTCAACTCTGGATTTTGGGAAGCTTCTCTGATCGGAAAAGCACAATGTCGGTTTCCGTCATAGCTACCTGCCACACCGGAATTGGATGACCGAGCAACGCGTTGACATTTAAACATGCCTTACTGCAAAAGCGAGCACAACAATGTGCTGCAGTTCTCGTCTTCTACTTCGCTTATTTCGTTTGTTCGTTTATTTCTTCGACATGCTGTATCTTACCTGAAAGTAATAAAAGTTTTGCTAAGTGCTTGTTCAGCCATATTTTTTATCAACTTTTTCCAAAGTCTCTCATCAACGGCGACTTGATGAAATCAAGTGTGACTGTCATGCTGCTGACTTCATTCGGCAAATCCTTCACACATTTATCTCCTACCTGCTATTATTGAAAGAGAATAAAAATGCGATTGTTTTGACATTCGATAGATTCGTTTAATATTACGATTATTCTCTAGCTCGTGTGCATATAAAATATTCTAAGAGTACTATTTGTGGGTATCATAGGTCGCACAGGTTTGACCTCGGCATTACCCTCGGCCTTGGCCTCGACCGGAACGGATTTTCTAAGTCGCTTCGGCCGCGGACCGAGGTCCAAAAAGTACCACCTGGGTCCGATCACTGGTTTTGAGACGAGTTATTTGTGATTTTTGCCTCGAGCAGAACCCAGAAAGTAGCTCAAACCACACTACCAAAAGGCCAACAGCTCTGTTTTTGCCACACTAAAATCGCTGCTGTACCATGCACATATGCATAGTGCTCGAAAAGTTTGTGTGCCTGCAAAATGTACAAGAGAGCTTGTAGGGACCATCCTTTATGTACATGTGCAACCGGACGACTTTCTCAATAAAGAACACTGCTTCCAGGCTGTCATCTGCTGTACCAGCCATGCAAAATGATGGATACTGAACAATTCTAACCATGTCTTCTGCCAAGGATTCGTGGCTGATCCGATAAATATTCCCGAGCAGCACGAGCTCGTGATTTTCAAGAAATTCCCTATACATTCGTAGAATTGCGAAACAATATTTATATATGATTTTTAGGTCGGACTTACCAAGAACTCGCGATCACAGAATCGAATCTCGTCGTCCTTCAGCCGGATCCCTTCGTCTGCTCAGATTCAACAGATCATCGAACTGTACTATAAAAGATCTGACAGTACTAGAAAAAAATTAATTCGTCATCCGAGTTAGGCCATTTCTTTATTTCTCGAGATGAACTCTAAGATTGGCAAATGAATCGTAAATGTATCGATGATATAATAATAGTAAATTTAATAATAAATGTTAACAGATTTATTATTAACTAATTTAAAAGTGAGGCCAATACGCTGAATTAAAATTGTTTAACTTGGGTCCAAATCCTGCATTTGAGCTCATGGAAGCTGAATTCAACGAGTCAAAATTTTGCCATTTGAGTTCGATCAGTGTTCTGAAATATCTCGTGCTCCTTGCCGCGATCTTTACGATTTCATATGCATCCATGGGATGAATGGAGCTTGTTAAGGTTTTCTCTTCTGTTTAACTACGTCGGTCGTGCGTGGGCGGAAGCGACCGACATGTAAAAGATACAACCCTAAAAAGCTCTAGAAGCTTAGCTAAAGCGTAAACGGTCTCGTGGCGCAAGTACTGTACCATTTCTTTGGCTCCTCATAATTTCCAGATCGATTTCGAAGTAAAATTTCAGAAGTTTTGCGATTAATTACTAGATCGTTTCTAGACCCCGGCCCGGCAAGCATTGCCCCGGCTCGGGGCACGGGGCTCGGGATCACTTCCAGTTAAAATTGTCCTAGCCGGATGCGAAGAAATCGACGCGGTGTTCTGAATTTTTCAGTTTCATTCTAAAAAAAATCGTTGCAGAGCAGTGCTACCCTTGGCTGCATGGCCCTATTTTAAAAAAATTTCAAATTCTTTTTCCATGGTCGAGGGAATTACCGCTCTCTTCCTGGTGGCTACGCCGGCGATATAGAGGTTATTGAATTTCGGACTAAGATCCGGTTGACAGTGTTGAGAAAATTTCCGCAAATTTATTATTTAACATTATATTGCTTATTGTTCAAAAATCTCAGTCGTTTGGGTGTAGCGCTTGAGTTCCTCACTCTGGTCCCCTTAAAATCGAAAAGTTTTCAGAAAGACTGCTATTTTTTAGTTGCGGTGCATTCTGTACATAAAATCTTCCGACCTCTCTCTTTGGGAAAATCTGAGGTACGACTGTATCATGACCTAAAAATTTTAGACACAGAATATTTTGACTTCTCTTAAATCATTATATTTCTGAAATTCGTGTCGTTGTTCGATCAAGTTACATTTGTATAAAAATGCCCAAAATGTGAGTATACGAGAAAACGCCTCTTTCCATTAGCGAGTAGGTAAATAGGCTGAGGACATGAGACGGTTGTCGAACATCTATATAAATCCCTCATTGTGTGGTTTGCGATCGTCATTTATTTTTTATGTGGATTAACATGTCTTGGAAATTATTGCATATTTTTTATTCTACACTATTGAATTCAAATTTTAGAAAATGCGAGTATTTTTCACACGGCCCCCAGAGTAAAAAACAGCTGATTCTTACAGTGCATTTTGAAAGATTACGAATTTACAATACTGAGATTTCGGCACACTTTTGAGTCTGTTCGAATTGTAGTAATTTGGAAGAATTTTCGAGTGCTTTATACCGAATCATTTTTATTTTCCGCGTTGTTTTTTTTGTTTCAATACGGGTACCAGAATTAAGTGTCTTTGGTGGAGTCGCGCTTGGATATATAATAAATGTTTGTTAGGTATTTTATAGTACATTTTTTGAAAATGGTTGAAATTAAATTAAATTTTTTTGTTTTTTTTTTCTCGTGTCTTTAAAGGTGGCAGCTCTAAATCTTCTTATTTTCGTCAACCTGCGTTGTTGTTGATATTTTTTTTCAGAATTCGTTATAGTTAAGGCCGGTCACCTTACCGCTCATTAATTCTCGGTGTCTTTCTGTCCACCAGCGATCTTGTTTTATAGGTACGTTGTGTATTGTTTTTAATGCCGATATTACAAATTTTATCAATTTTCGCTTTGCGTACTCGTTCTACTTCAATATTACCGTGATGACAAACAAAGCGC
Source organism: Mermis nigrescens (assembly GCA_036768485.1). Taxonomy (NCBI): domain Eukaryota; kingdom Metazoa; phylum Nematoda; class Enoplea; order Mermithida; family Mermithidae; genus Mermis; species Mermis nigrescens. The sequence goes on from JAVLUZ010000717.1 coordinate 168,746, forward strand.
AATGCTCGATACTGAAATTTCAGCTCAGCGCGCAATAATCCTCTATCATGCTTTCACCAGACATAAGCCTTCATTTCTCTTGTTGTAAACCGATCAGCGGACGCCAATGTTGTTTCTTTAACGACATCAGAAAATGCGACCAACGCGTAGTTGAACGTTGCGCGCACAAAACGTTATAAACGGCGTCGCCAATTTAAACAATCGGCAATAAAAATCGCTCGACGCCAGTCATCATCGTTAATTTACCTCGTCGCTTCTTTCGTTAACGCCGAGCCAGTTCGACAGATTAACGTTTCTTGCAACAACGCGATATTGAAGTATAGCGTAAAGGCGCTTTGAAGAATTTCAGGCAAAGCGCCCGTTGAAAAACGCGCCTCCACATGCTCAACCGCCTGATAGTCGGCTGAATAATGCCTCGCCAGTCAGCGGCAACAGCTGTTAATGACGTCGACGACGCCGACAGTTATCGCCGTCGCCAGCCACCTTCGGTCGAACTTTCCAGCAGCATATAACGCAGTGCAGATACGCAGGTATCGCGTATTTCGCTATTGTGCAACTTCCAGGCTAAAGTTTGCGTTTTGGTGTCGTCCACACGTAGTGTACTTCATCAATACCTGCGTCAATATACCTGGTATAACTCAGACGCTGTGCCAACTGTGCTTTGCTGGAAGGCAATTTCGCCCCTCTGTCCTGTCCAAACTGATCACAAACCCGCTTTCAACAAACGTTCAATCTGGCAAGAGAAAACAAATGAGTATTGATCGACTTCATCTTCTACGAAATGTGATACCGTCACCATCCTCGTTGGGCATTTCTGGCATTGCATATCTTTTGAAGCATTAAAATCTTCAAAAAAATTACTGGACATCTTTAAAAGGTCAGTCAATTGATCATCTCATAACAAGTTGTCACCGCAGGCCTCCAAGAAAGTTGACATACTCAGCAAATAAGCGAACTTCAACAACAAAAAAACATACCTTTCTGCCAGATATCAGACGTACTAAATATTTGAAAAACTGCAAGTTCTGTGATTGCATTCTCAGAGTGGAGTGCGTGCACAGAAGGAGTTGAAAACTACCTTTATCAAAGAATGGAAGGTGCGTGCCTTTTGAAGGATCTTCTGAATGATTGCCTGTCAGCAGATTGCATTCAACACGGTCTGTTCTCCATCTTGCAAACCACAAAATCATTCAAAGTAATCAAATTTTCAATTCTGTGAGTTGATATTGAAAATACTTCCTAAGCACTTCAAGGTAGATAGATTGCTAGTTTGCAGTATAAAGGTGATATCATCCCGTCCAATGGTGTATTCGCACAAAATATTCATCCTTTTGGCAACAGTTTCTCAGCTCATTTTATTCTTCAAATCAACAAAAACAAAAAAATCATGAACGTCAATTTATAATTCCTCTGATTTGCATTTCTTCTCACAAAGGCCTGTGTCCATTTTTCTGGGTTTAACTCCCCTCTTCCAGCTTCTCCATACGAATATCATCAATGTGTCCACAAACTTTATCAAACACTGCAGAAAGAGTAACTGTTTCTCAAAGCTTCTCAATTCACTTCTCCAAATAGTTTAATATGAAAATATTAGTGTTTTCCTGATATGAACCTCACTATTAATATTTAGTCTTCAGTTTGATCCAACAAATTTTGTTTATCTAAATTTTTTCATTTCCGTTTCTCGTCCTATCCACTCAACCATGTCTTTGAAGAATAGTTATTAAGCACAACCAGTGTATTCTCAATGTATTTATCTTGGTTCATCAAAATGATTCCATTAAGTTATATGTATATTAATTCTGGTAAAATATTGGCTGCTATTCTTTGATTTCTGCAGTTGAAGAATATGTTTTCCTTCTTTTGAATGAATGATTACCAATTGCAGTATTTTCCTTCATCATGCTCAATTTTATATTCTTTTGTTTACTAATTAAAGTGTTTTTTTTGTACAGAGGTCCATTCTGCATAAAAATGGGTCTGATCTTCATACCATTTTTTGGTACTGATGCTTTCTAATATCAGCTGATCAAGTCTCCAGGGCAGCTCTCAAATCATCTGTCTGGCTTTTAGCCTCAAAAAATTCAACATTTTCTTTTTTGAGAAATGTGTTCTGCCATTATTGATATTAGTATATTGTTCTTCATTGCTCATTTGTTTTGAGCATAAATTCTAGTGCAAATGCCTTTATCTTAATTCTAAGTCTTCCCAAAAATCAAACGTTCATACCTTCTTCAAGGAACCAGATTCAAAGTCTTTGCAGTCAGAGAAACATCTTTTTGGATACAAGAATATTATTAGTTCTCTTTCTGCACTCAGAACCTTCATTTACCTTTGTGTCTTCAATTCCCTTGTATGGTTAGAATGCATCCATCATAAAGAACAAATTTGTATCATTTGTAGATAGGCCTCAAGTTGAAGATCCATTTCAGTTTCTAGGTGAGTTAAAAAATTTAAACGTATCAATTATATGAAAAGATAGTTTACACCATCTATCAATTGATGAAAATGAAGAATTCTTCGAAGGTATCAACAAACCATACTAAACGGCAAGGATTTTCATATACCCAACTGCCTTTGTATAATAGTAAGATGAAACAGTTACATGAATATATTCAACGCCTTAAAAACCTTACAAATCAACACGAAATGGGCAAAAATAAGGCATTTACTGAACTTTAATTCTGCTCCATGTTGACTGTGACAATTCTGTGAAAATTTAAAAGTGTATACGGTTCCGCTCGAACAAAATCTATTGTTAAAAATCATCAATTTGTTATGAATTTCCTCATTGCTTATATCTCTGAGACTGAGCAATTTCTTCAACTGTCTTTATGGGTTTGCCTCCATTCAATGCGTAACATGAATACAAACACTATGCCAAACAACAGTGAATTCCTTTTGAAGAGTGCAGCGCTCTTTATAAATGTTGCTCTCAAGTAGATATTTCAAAGATAGTTAATGGCATCAATTCAGCACCTTTTACCAACAAGGATATTCCCTTTTCAAAGATACTAAAGCAGGGTTCTTGTTGAAAACAGAAACGTTGGACATGGCTTCATTAATTCATTCTTCAGAAAGTCAGAAGCATTCAGAAAATTTCATTTTGTCATGCTCAAATGTTTATTTCTGTTTTTAAAGCCTTTTGCTGTGGCACTAATATCAGCAATGTCATTCTTTTTGTTGCAGATTTCTTTATGCCTTCTTTTTGCGCTAATGGCAAATGTGCATTAAACAAAATCTTCGTAACTTCTGATGTGTGTTCATCCATTCGTAGACATAGTTTCGTTCAGACCTTCCTATGTTTTGATTTTTTGTTCTTTCTGTCAGATTGCATTTCTGGTTAAGTTGATTTGTTGGTGCACCTAGTTGGTTATTGGTATTCTGGTGTGCCCATTCTGTTGATGGTGTTTTCAGTTATTTCTGATGTTCTTTTTATTTATATGGTGAATTTATTTGGACTGGCCTTCAAATAATAACTGGCA